>PVIJ01010169.1:0-61883 GCA_004024925.1 Scalopus aquaticus | reverse complement strand
GAGAGAGACAATCAGTGGGGGGGGAGGGGGGGAGGAAGGAGCCGGAGGGAGGGAAGGGAAAGGGCACAAAATGGAATAGAAAAGAACACAAGGGACCATGGAGATGGATCACGGGTGAATTGGTGGTGGGCTACCCAAGGGGAATGCAAAATGTAAAAGACATAAATAACAATAAAAATATATATTATATAAAAAAAAATAAAAAAATAAAAATCATATAGTAAAAAAAAAAAAACATTCCTTGTTTTCTTTCCATTTTCCATAACTGATAATTATTTAACTAACTTTTTCCTTGACTCCCCTATTATAACGTAAACTCCACGAAGACAGGGAATGATCTGGTCACTGCTGTGTCTCTAAGGCCTGGCATTAGGAAGTGCTCAGTAAAGTTATTGAATGAATAAATCAGTACACTCAAGAAATATTTATTAAGCAGCTTAACACTATATCCAGCTCAGAGGACACAGTTATGGAAAGCACAGATTTGAATTTTGTAGTTTAGTGAGGGAGCGATATATACAAGAAATTCGCTATAAATGAGATGATGGTAATGACAGGGGAGCTGTAGGGTGCTGCAGGCATGCCTGGCAAGGGGACCAGTTAGTAAAGAATTAGGGGAGGCTTCCAGGAAGAAGTGACATTTAAGCTCTGTTCTGAAGGATAAATAGGAGTTCACCAGCTCAAGGGGAGCTAGAAGACATTCCAGGCTGAGAGAGGGCCCAGATGCAAGGGCATGTCTCCTTGGGGAAGCCAAGAGAGAGTCTGCATGGGCAAAGTTTACCTCTGCAGCATGAGAGAGGCAAGACAAGGTTGGATCAGGGAGGGTTTTTCAAGCCATAATAAGGAATTTGGACTTTATCCTAGGGCCAATTACAAGTCATTAAACAACTTAATTGGCATGATCCAATTTGTGCTTTATAAATTGGCCCTGGGGTAGTATGATAATAGAATGAGGGCTGGAGACAGGGAGATCAGGAGGCTAGAGCAATAGTTTAGAAGAGGTGAGTGTGGCTTATAAAGCATGGTGGTGATGGACGTGAACTTGACTAAGAGAGAAGACAAAGTTGGGGCAGGGTATACAATCCAGGTGATCCCTAGATTTCTAGCATGAACAACTCGACGTATGGGGCACCATCTTTGGGCCAGCATCTGGCAGAGATTCAGACACCTAGCACACATGCCATAATGTGTACTTGATGAAGTAAAAATGGTCTTAGTGGAATATAATGTTTTTAGAGCATCAGCTCTCGGTTGGTTCCCAAGACTGCCTATAGGTGTGATGCATCATTTCAACTGTCTCCACCCACCGTAGGTTGCCCTTTGTGACCCTCCAGGCTTGCCTTAGCACAGTATTTCTAGTGCACGGTCTGACAGCCTCAGGGACACATTTGTCTCTGTGCCCTTCCCCCACCCCCAAGTCCACCAGTGGCATTACAGCCAATAATGCTGCTGTAATTTTTCATTAATTTTCCTGGTGTTTTGCAGTTATAGTAACATTAAAATTTATGTTCAATATTATTATTATAATTTCCCACTACTAATGGGATTATTATTTTTGTTCATTTGTATTTGAAAGCCATTAGTATAAGATTTACCTCTAACAATATCTACTGTGATTTTTAATGCCCTTGAAACTTGCAGTGAGCGATAAGTCTATAATGAGAGAATGCTGGTAAGCATATAAATGTCTTTCTTGGGAAGAGAGGGCTTTTTATTTTCATCGTGGTTGGACTTGGGTTTTTTAATAGAGCGATTGGTAGGATGTAAGGCTGAGAACACTGTGTAGCTTGTAGATATGTTCAAACAAGTTCCCCATTACTCAGAGGGCACTTTTATATTCTAGAAGGATTCATATTCTTGCTCCTTTTTATGTTATTTCCTACCTGACTTACAGAAAAATATAATAAATTGTGTGCTTGCAGGGAACAATATTTAGAAATATCAATTGTTTGGAAGGGACTCTGAAGTCACTTTCTTTGACTGACTTTCCTAGGAGCTGGGGAGCTCACTGGAGCTCTGGAAACAGCTTATTTCAGGCCTGAGAAAGAAGATTCTCTGCAGGGCAGCTGTGTGGGGCAGGGAAGTTAAATAGACAGAGCTGAACTCATTGCAACCTATGTAGATTCTCAGGACCATTTGCTGTAAAATTCATAGCATCACTGTCTTGAAATTCTTAACTGGTTTTGAACAGACTCCACATTTGCACAGGTCTTGTGTTACAGTCCTGACCCAAAAGAGTGGGTCCTTTGCCCTCTAGGGATTGAGTCACCAGAGAGTCCTAGTTGTAGTTGAACCAGGCAGAGCTTCATCAGAGATACACATGCACGAAGGAGCCAGTTTGGGAAAAGAGACTATAACCTGACTCTCCAAAGGGAGTTAGGAGTTGATATTTAAAGGGTAGATCCATGAGGTGGGGCCCAGGAGAGTAGCCTCACAGCTGGTTCTGGGTTGGGCTACACCCGAGCATGCGCAGATGGGTTACATTCCAACAATGCATGAGGGCTCTCAGCTTTCTCTAGAAAACTGTGAGATAATCACTAGTCAGGATTTAATACTTTTTAATCCATCATGACCCTCATGGTCAGGGCAGTGGCCAAATTGTTTGGACAGGACTCCAGTCCGTGATTTAGTCCACCTGTTCAAACAGGACAGGGGCCCCTCATCCTATTGGCTCGCAGTTTCTTTTACCTCGGCTGTCTCACTTGCAAATTATTTATCTGGCGCTATGTATAGGCTTTGGAGCCAGACAGACTTGGGTCAAGTCCTGGTATGCTTTAGCTATTGACTGTGCCTCAGTTTCTGTATCTATAAAACTGGGATAATAATATTGTCTACTTAGAGGTGAGAGCTAAAAGATGTCCAGCACCCAGGGCACCTGACAGGTGGTGATAGACCCTGAGGCCTGCTCAGTGGGATTTTTGTTGTTGTTGTTCAAGCTGGGGTACTGGCCAGAGGCGGGGGGCGGCGAGAGGGTTCACCAGAGACAGAGTGGGGATCAGAACAGGCAGATCAGAAATACACTACTGAGGGGAGCAGCGGGCGAGGCAGGAGAGGTCTGCCGCACCATGTGGGACTCTCCCCGGCAGGTAGTCCAACCCGCATCCCACGCCACCGACAGCTCCACAGCGCAGCGCTCAATCACTGCGCCACCAGGGAGGCCCTGCTCAGTGGGATTTTTAACTCATATGCGCAGTACTTAAAATTAGACTTATTATTACATCTTAATGTCAGGAACACCAACCAGCTGGGATAGGTGCATTGCCTGGTGCAGAAGCTAAAGCCAGGTGTGCTGGTTAGGATAACACACCAAGCAGACGATTTTCTCCCAAGGGAGACCATCCAAAGCCGGGGGTCCTATTCATCAATTTTCAACCATTTTGCAGGTGACAGATAATGTTTGCTGGAACCACATGGCCCCGATTTTCCACAATTCATACATGCTTCCCTTCCTTTCAGGAAACTCTCATGAAAGTCAATGAGTAAGAATGGTATTATTATGAAGATGCCCTTGACCTTGATCAAATTCATTTGAAAGCCTCAGCCTTTCAACTAGCATTTGCAACAAATGGTCATACCACCAAAGTTCATAACAGAACTCAGAGTATTACAATTCCATGTGTGAGAAGCAGGAACATGGACCCCCAGGATCCCAAACAAGGGTTTGCCCCATGACAAATCAGAGTAGGACCAATATGGGGGCTCTATGACTTTGCAGATAATAGGGCTGTCCCAAAGTCCAAAAGAGTGATGCCACTTCCCCGGCATGGGGACCAGAGTCAGAAACACTGAGAAGTTGGTCAGATAAACTTGTGATGAATAACACATGATCTTAAAACATCTGGTTAAATATCCCCCCTCCCCCCCAAGAATGGAGCCAGCACTTTAAATCAAATGAATAAGAAGCATAAGCTAGTTTGAGAGCATTTTTGCACTCTGGTCCAAACTTTTTGGACACCAGAGTGTAGTAGGAGTCAGGGTGACCTTTGTCGCATTCAAATTAGGGTGTGTGGGAGCTTGGAGTCAGAGGGCAGATGTTAAGAGGAAGCACAGAGGGAGCCTTGGTGTGCTCACCCTAGTGTGCTGCTTAGAACTCTGGGTGCATACTTGTCAAGAGAGACCCCTGGCCTGGGTTCTCTGGGGCTTCCCGTGTTGTCTCAGGAGACATGAGACAAGTTCGAGCAGGGCAGCAGCTTCACAGGAACCTGTGTTGTGCCGTGACCATGTCCCAAACCCGGTGTGCTCTTCCCCTACCCCTTCCTGAGCACATGTGGGCACTGAGTCACAGCTGCCCATCCAGTTTTCCCAGGCCTGAAGGGCTCTGTGGGTAGTGATGGACCATCACCTCTCCACAGCGCAGCCTGTGAATGGACATTGAAAAACCACAGCTTTTCTTCCAAAATCTCTCATCAGCCTCTGCCAAGTGCTTTTGATGAGGGATTATGGCCCTATCAAGCAAGCTGCAAAGAGGCGCAAGTATTTCTCTGCTGTCTCTTAGTAGTATGAGTGGCAACCTCGATAACGGACAGCTCCTGGGGCCACATGACATGGTGTGTAAATAAAAGATGCTTCAGTCTGTAGTGACACAGTGAAATGGCCGACTAATTTTTCAGATACCTTGAGATATAGTAGCAAAGAGCATATGTCAATACACTAATATTTATTTTTGGAAATGGCAATTCTGGTTTAGACAGCTGGGATGCCATTTCCCTGACCCTCTCAAGGATCGTAGTAAGAAGACTATAATCTACAACACTGTTTGAAGAAAACACAAAAGCTGTCAGGGAAAATCTGAGACAACAAGGTGGACATTTATGCCTTTGTGCTCCCCAAATTTAGCAAACAGATTTCCCTTCGTATGGTGCCAACTTTCCAGTACACTGTACTGTAAAATTTGAGCTTCTGGGAAAGAAATCTAAGGGATGCTTTGACTACATTTCTGGTTTTTTTTTATCACTTTCTGGTTGTTTTTTCTTACCTGTTGTCGAATTTCTTCCTCCATTTTCACCGGTGAGCCCAATTCTGCAACTTGTTTGACGCCTTCACTTGCGTATCCTCCATACTCCCATAGCACGTAATTCTTGGAGTGGGATCCACCAATGATCGCAGACCAGTGATTGGCCCGACCTGGGAAAGCCAATCAGGATGCAGTTATCAGTGTGGCTGTGGCTAAAATCTTAAATGATGGGCTGGAGGTGCAATCGCACAATGATTCACCCATCACTTGCCAAGCAGCTGCTCTGTGTAAGGTCTTGTGCTGTGCCTTATTCCGTAAGACAGTTCTTTTCAGCCAGCAGCTCTTGGGAATATGCAGGCAGGGCAACAGAAGATGCCTGAACAAGACACAGAGGTAATCCAGAATGATGACTTCTGTCTGGGGAGGGGGGTGTTTCAGAGAAGGGGCCAGCTGGGAGAATTTTAAAGACTGATCAGATTTGTAAGGCAGATTAGAGAGAGAAGGCTATTTCTGGAAGGCTCAGAAATGTTAAATAACACTGTGTGTGTTTGGGGAGTTATAAGTAATTTAGCATTGCTGTGTCACAAACTGTCAAGGGGAGAGGTAGCAAACGATGCCGGGGAGGTGGGGAGGAGCTGCTCATGGATGGCCTTGTTCTAAATGCTTCAGGAGTTTGGATGTCATTTGAAAAGGGTCTGAAACCACTGAAGGGTTCTGAACAGGGGAATGACATGAAGGCATTTAAATTTTAAATAAATCTTCCAGGCAGCAGTGTGAAGAATTCATTACAGAGAGCAAAATTGGAGTGTAACACTAGGGGAGTGAGCAAGGAGCACAAGGTAAACAGAGAGCATGGGGACCAGGCTTGGGCAGTTCCTGGGCATAAGCATCGTTGCCTTAGCTGACTTTTATGTACTGTCCAGGATGAGGGGCAGGCAGCCTAGCTGGTTCAAGGATGAGAGAGGCAGTGTGGAGATGTGGGGAGGATCATGTGGGGTGGTAACCAGAGTGGGGTGCAGGAGGGACTTGATGGATGACTCAAGGGAAGAACAGAATAAGCTCTGGGTAGGACCAAGACAGAACATAACCTGAAGATTTTTCAAAGTCCTGGGGGCAGAAGGAAAGAATGGCGATCAACACCAGCACTACACTGAATTTTTCTCTGAACATGATGGACACGTGTATACTTATTAAGTTACATAAAATCCATTATAAGGTTGGATCAGTTCCCAGCCATTCATTGGTCAGTTTTATAAAGTCTTAGATTAAAGAAATCTTCAGCCATAGTGATGAGGAAGACTTGAACTGGGCGACCTTAATGAACATTTGTAGTTTACCGGCCTCTGATCCAGAGTGGACAGAATGCTCCACTCTACCCCACCACTCAAGAAAATGATTCTGAAAAGGGTCTGATTTTGTTTATATCTCCCTCATGCTAGTCTAAGGCTTTCTGTTCCTGGGTACATCAAGAACATGGACACAAAGACTCACCTAACTGCTAAGGTGAGCCATGCCCCACCCTAGGCCAAGGACATCATCATGTGGGTCTGCCCAACTGTTTATTTCCTACATATCAGGAAATGCAAACTCTGTGTTGATCCAATTTTTCCCTAGAGAAGACAATGGAGATGCTGCCAGCTGTTTCTGAAACTCACTTTGTGAGTGGGGAGAATGTCCTAGCTGTTATCTAAACTGACTGGGAGTCAGTCGTGACCTTTGGTTCATGATGTGAACACAGGGAGACCAGCTTCAGCATCTCTGCTTCCCCACCAGGATGTTCTCTTAGTTCCAGACCCATCCTACCTGGATTTTGTACCTGAGTGGCTTACTGCATGCGGACCCCTCTGCGCCTGCTTGGCTAACTCTCATTCCTCCTTTATGATTTACTCAGAAGCTTCACGGGACCACCTTAGAGTGACCGAAACCCTAGTCCTCCATCTCTTGAGGCACAGGTCACTGCTGCAAGGCCCTTTTCTCCCTAGCTTGTGTGCTTCTGGAGAGGATCTGTCTTCCGTAGTGTATTCCCAGTGTTTAGCATGGTGCCTGATGAATTGTGAGTGATTGTTACATTTTTCCCCAAAACATTTCATCCAAACAATCAAATGGGACAGTAGCAGCATATGTGTTGGAAGCATTGGGGATCAGGCTTGCAGAGATATCATTGAATCCAAGTCTTCATTCAGCATGTCCCTGACACCTACTGGGCTGATGCACTCAGTCATATTGCGTATTGTTAAAAAATTAACACCAAAAACAACCCAAAAGAAAGACATTGGTCTGAGAGTCAATAGTCAGGGATTTAAATCCTAACATTGCCACTTAACAGCTATGTAAACTTGGTTAAATTCCAATTACTTTATATCCCTGATTCTCAATTCCCTCCTTTGTAATTCAAGGGTGATAATGCCTACTTTATCAACCTATTACAAGAATTAAGTTCAATTAAAAAGTAAGATAATATATGTGGAATCACTACCAACACACAATAGACTTTCAATAATTCTAGTTTCCTCCTCTCCTGGTTGTTAAGGAGGCTACATAAATAAGTAAAACATAAAACCTGCCTGTAATTCCATATAAGAGATAAAAATGTGTATTATATGAAATTAAGAGAAGAGGAGCACACACATTCACAGGGGATTAAAGGATGGACCCAGATGGCTGGTTTGTTCATTCAACTTCCATTAACTATATGCCAAACCCAGTGGCAGGCCATGGACACTGACAGGAATTGTCCTGGAGGGACTCGCAGGCTGGGGGTGAGGAAGCAGATGGATAAGCAGATTACTTACAATCCTGTATGGTCAGGGTTATTATAGAAACAAGAGCACTGAGCAGAGGGAATAAAGCAGATAACTGCAAATTCCCCAAGTCCAAAGTCCAAAGGCAGGAGTGCAGAGAAGCAGTTGCCACAAAAGTGGAATCTGTCTGTGGTTTCTTATTCAAAATGTCGTGGCAATTCAATCTTCTAGACAATACAGTTGTTAGTTTCTCATACTGGTCTTGCCATACTCCACATTAATTCACATTAACACATTGAATGACATCGAAAGTCATCATATTTGAATGACATCAACCACGTAACAGATATCTGTGGAGTACTGGACTGGAAGAAGGACCAGACAATTCCTCCCTATGGGCACAAGGCAGGATCAGTGGAAAAACAATTTGCAACATTGGAGAGGACGACAATGACAGGTAAGCACAGGGTGACATAAGGGACAGAGGTGTTGGTGAGCAAGAGCCAGAAGACTTGTACTCTTGGTCTTCATTTGTGATCATGAATCAGTCATTCAATCTCTTAGGGTCTCAGTTTTGAAAAATAGAGATGATAATTACCAGGCTGTACTAACTTGTAGAGTTGTGCTAATTAATTGGGTTGGTTTGTAAAGAAGCATGAAAGCGTTGAAGAACCATAGAAAACAAACTACTTGGTAGAAAGCCCTATGGGGATCCATAAGAGGAGTCCAAAAGGAGGTGGAGGAGCAAGGAAACTATCCCATGGGAAGAAGGGTCCTGTGGGAAGAATGGCAGTGCTGTAAGAACAGGAATTCTACTAAAAGTGGAGATGTTAGGTAAACACCTACAAGTTGTTAGGTGTAATTCCTTCCTAGGTGTCATCAGCAATACAATCTCACTCTCATTTTATAGAGGATGAAATTGAGATCCAGGGATGTGAATGAATGTACCCAGGTGCACACAGCTAATGAGGGACAAAACTCAGGTTCAAACCCAGATTTGCTTGATCCCAGAGCACATGCTCTTTTCCCTGCAACCCAATGAAAGGCACAAAAATAGAGGAGACCATTTGGCCAACTGGAGAATTAGAAGACAAAGGCAAAAGATGAAAAAGAAAGGGAGGGCGAGATTTTAGAGAATGCTGGTGCCAATTGTGGTAAATGGCATCAGGAAAGAGGGGGATATGGAAAATTTCTTTTGGGAAGAATGACATGACCAGAGTTAACATATATTGAACTGTTACTGTATGCCAGGCACTATGCCAAGGACTTGACCTACATTACCACATAAACACTCAAAAAAGGAAAGTTGTGATACAGATGCTATCATAATTTCTGCTTTTCACATGAGGAAACAGAGTCTCAGAGAGTGTAAATGAGTCAAACCAAGATCACAGAAGCAGATTAACAACACTCTGTCTGGCACCAGAGCCCAGCCCTTCCCCCAGCACACAGCATCACACCCCAAGGAAATCAGTGAGAGGGACCCAAAGTGACCCACCAACATTCCCTGCATGCGTTGTACAGGGTTTGAATTAGGGCAGTGGAGAGGAAATGGGGACACTAGAAATGGAGACCAGAAGTCTGAGCCAATAAAAGGGAAGATTGGACAATGTTTGGGAGGCAGTTTGAAGTAGTTAAAACTCTGTTTTCAGGATCAGACCAACAGGGTTTCTAGTCTCAGTTCTGAAACTTTCTAGATTGAGTAAGTCAGTTAACCACAATCAAGCTCAGTTTCTTCATCTGTAAAGTAGGTATATTGACATGATCAGCTCCTTGGTGTTGTTCTGAGGCTGAAATTCATGAAGTAATGACCAGTGACTGATATATTAAATGGGCTAAAAAATATTAGCCAGTCAAACTAAATTTGAACACAGCAAGGCAAATCCAGATACATTTCTGGAAGTCATGGGATCAAAGAGAATCTGATTGGGTTACTGGGTGGCAGGTTGACTTACAACTGGTGGGCAGAGATGACAGGAATATAGATGCGAGGATCTGAACCTGAAAAACCTTAGGGAGTCACCTACAGAGTGACCTGGGACATGCAGAATGAAGAACCCTAGTTGGGCCCTTAAGGAATCTGCATAGTAGCTACGCCAGAGTTCCTCCAGTCTCTAAATCCTAGCCTACTTTCCTCCTTTATCTCTTAAAATACAACTTTGTCACCTCTTCTGAGAAGACCACGGTCAACCCATACATAGATGATGTACCCAAGTATCATGTGGCCAGTGACCAACAGAAAAATTCTGTGGACCTGCCAGCCTTATTCATTAAAGTTGTCTGGGATCCCACTTCCTTTTACCCTTGGTATTCTCACACCAGGCTCAGTTCCAGAATCTGCCTGGCTTCTGATGCTTTGGATTTGGCTACAACACTTGGCTACTCTGGGTTTGCCCCTGGGTGCTGCCCAGGACACAGCTTGTACTTGCCCTCTGGCTCTTCCTACTCTTGGCTGAACTCACTCTGACCAAGCTGTTCTGGTTTTCAGGATCCTATCCCAGTATGGCCCCCTGGAAAAAACCTTGCATGGGGAAGTCTGTCAATTAGGCCAGAAATCTCTCAACTTTCTATCCTCCTGCCTTCTTCACATAGCTAGTCTTTTTTCCTTCCTTAAGTTCTCAAAAGAAGTGTTACTTTTCCATTCTGGGAAAATACTTGCCCTTTAATACAATTGATTGCATTCTTTTCCATTTTCTCTAAGGCCTCCAACAGTAATAATTTATTCTGCTAATTACTTCATAAAATGAACATTTACTAGGCATATACTGTGTGCTATGCCAGGGATCAGCAAGTAACAGCCCACTACATATTTTTGTTCCAATAACATTTTACATTTCACATATTATTTATGGCTGCATTTGTGCTACAATGGAAGAGCCAAGAAATTACAAGAGACGGGCTTGCAAACTCTAGACTTTTACTATCACACCCTTTATAGAAGAAGTTTCCCAAAACCTAAGCTATACCATGGAGACTCTGAGAAGAATCAGAATCTTTGGTCCCTGAACTTGAGATGTTCACTGGGGAAAGTGGGGTGGAGCGCATACAAGACAGGAAATAACAGGCAATTACATTAATATGGGCATACTACAGCTTTTAAAAAGGTAAAACTAGAGTGACATTAAAGCACAATTAAGGGGACACAACCCAGAATGTATGAGGCTTCCTGAGTAGGTGGCAGTCGAGCTATATTCTCAAAGATAAGTAAGAGTTAGCAAGGCAACAAGGGGTTAGGGAGAGGCTATTTTTGTAGAAAGACCAGTATACGCAAAAGCAAGGTCTAAGAAAAAGCCAGAGGTAACAGAAAATTACAAGTAGAATACAGTATGGAGGTATGTGTGTTTGTAAGGAAGGGATGATTTGTGATGAAGATAGTCAGCAAGGCAGATCATGAAGAGATATGAATGTCTTAGCAGTTTTTGTTTTACTGTGAAGGAAATATGAAGTAGAGAAGAGATAAAGCAGTCCTATCCATAGACAATTCCCAAATCTGAGTGTGTTCATTCAATGTCTGCTTCTCACTTTAATGAAAATGATACTGAGCTGGCCCTCTGAACATAAGTAACTATTAAACTGGGAAAAAATTAGGGAGCACCAGTTTTTAGATGGTAGAAAACAGAAAGCAAAGGACTATGGTTCCTGAAAGATGGGATCCCTGAAAAAATGGGCCAAAATGAGCCCCATTTTTGTGCTGGATATTATCTGGTTTGTGGTGCAGGAATATGAGCACAGGAGAGAATGGCAATCTATATGAGCCAAACAAATAGAGATAGTAATTTGAGCCTCCTTAGGCAGCTAGGCTTTATTGTAAGAATGCCAAAGAGGAAGGAGCTGCACAGGGAAGGAAGTTAAAAAAATATGCACTAGTCCCCTTAAATATTGGACCAAACACTAAACTACACATGTGCAGGGGGATATGCCTCAAGGAAGAGGAAGAGAATACCTACTAGGAGCTGAGTTGAGTAGAGATGGTAGAGGTCACACAATGCTAGAGATGTAAGACTTCTAGCCATCTATATTAAAGAGACCTTGTTGACTATGCTGAGTATTTAATGGAGATTCTATAAATGCAACAACTTAAGAATAAAACTGCTTCAGCCCTAGAGTAAGGGATAATCTAGACTTACCCTAACAAAGGAAGACTACAAATCCAGATACTAACAATATAACATGTACAATGTCCATCATACAACAAAAATTTATTAACATGAGCAGAAACTGCAAAATATAATCTATCAACACACAAAAAAGTCAATAGAAAGAGTTCTTGAGATTACTGATATGTTGGGATTATCATATGAGAACTTAAAAACACCTATTAGTGGTATGTTTAATAACTTAAAAGAAAAGCTGGACTTGATAAGTGAACAGATAGGCATTCTCAGCAGAGAAGCAGAAAGTGTTAAAAAAAAATCCAGTGGAAATTGTAGAACTGAAAAATATAATGTCAGTCTTAGGCATGACAAAGAAAAAGATTTGTAAAGACAGGGTGATAGAAATAGTTCAAAATGAACCACAGAGAAAAAGTTTGGAAAGAAAATGAACTGGAGTCTCAGTAACCTTTGGAATACCAATTACTAACTTAACATAGGGGTAATTGGAGTTCCAGGAGAGGATAAAGGAATTGGGTTATAAAAATATTTAAAGAAATAATGCCACAAAATTTCTCAAACTTGATTAAAAATAGCCTACAAGAAGCTCAGGATCAAAATAAAATTACCCGTAGGCACAATGTAATCAGTTGATGATAACTACAGATAAGGAAAAAAATCTTAAAAGTAGGCAATAAGACACATTAAAATCAGGAAAACAAGGTTAAGAATGAGCTTGTTTGGCTTCAAAAACAAGGCAAACCAAAAATAATGACATGTCACCTTTGAAGTTCTAAAGGAAATAAAAACTTGTCTTACCCTTGAATTCTATATCCTAAAAGATATCCTTCAATATGAGGGTGAAATTAAACACTTTTTTGATAAATGAAAGCTGAGTGAATTTATTACCAGCAAACCTGCAGTATCTACAATATAAAAGGACGTTTTTTAGAGTGAAGGGAAAAGAAAACATGGAAATTTGGATCTACATGAAAGAATGAAGAGTGTCAGAGACGGTAAATATCTGGCTAAGTTTCATCTTTAGTCTTGTTTTCAATGTTGAACTAAAGAGATTTCAAGTGTTTTCTGAGTGAAAAAACAATTTCCAATGCTCTTTTCCCAGAAAGGCTACTTTTTGTCTTTCCTACACCTCCAGGTTTTTTTGAAAGTTAAGCTCACTGTTCTCATTTCCTCTAGTTGAATTCATTTTTCAATCCTAGAAATCTGATCCAGAGCCCCATCTGAGCTCCTTTACTTCATCAAGTCTTTTTCAAACGTTGATTTTTGCTTCCCATAGCTGAGAATTGCTTAGGGCAATTTAAAAGTAAAAATCCACTTTAAATTCAGTAAAAATTTATCCTTTTATTGTATAGTTTAGTGAGCTTTGACAAAAGCATGCAATCATATCATCACTACCAAAGTTACAATACAGAATCGTTTTGTTACCTATAAAAATTTGTTGCCCCCTTTGTAGTGGTAGTCAACCCTTTCCCTCCACTTCAGCTCTTGGTAACCTTTATTCTGTTTTTGGTCCCTATAGTTTTGCCTATTCTGGAATATACTATAAATAGACACAAGCGATATGTAGACTTGTGAGTCTGGTTTCTTTAACTTAGCATAACACATCTGAGATTAATCCATGTTGTTGTGTATATCAGTTCCTCGTTTCAAATGTCTTGAAAGAAAAAGACCTCCTACTAGTTTACGGTTATCACCACATTCCTATTTCCATCATTTACTAGCTGTATGAACTTGAATAAACTACTTGTCTTCTGACTCAGTTTTGTTATCTGTGAAATGGAAATAACAATAGCATTTAACTTCTAGGATTTTTGTAGATATTACAGAGGCAACTCCATCTACAGCCTATTTCCTGATACACAGTAAACATTAAATAAATGGTTACTTTAACTCCTCCAAAATCAGCTTTCCCAGCCCAATTTTTCTGGACTTCTGACTCCTGAGTTATTTGGACCTAAAACCTAGCCAATCACTTGATTCTCTTCTCAGAAGCAAAGAACATAATCTCAGGGCACTCCCCAAACTCCCAACCCCATTGCTACTGTAGAGGCTGGTTAAAAGTTTACTGTGTACTGACAAATAGCAGTGCGGTTATTTTCCAGAGAGAGGACCTTTAAAAGTGTCCTTCCAAGCTGACTTTTCACATAAACATTGTTATATATGAGACAGAGGCTATGTTCCTGGACAACTTCCAAATGTTTAATACACAGTTAACATAGGAGCTTGAGGTCTCAGGGAAGGCACTGTAGTACTTTCGATGATAAATTCTGGCAATATTAATCCAGGTGAGAAAATCTAGGAACTCTTATTTAAACATTAAGCAGGAGCAGTAAATAACTTTGCTTTATTTTTTAGAACGTAGCAAAACGCTCCATTAGCTGTTTTTTGTTTTTTTTTTTTAGGCTTGAATCTTGACTAAGCCCTATAAATAAGTAAGCCAATGATGTCCTGTGTTTGAAAAGGTTTTAGGAGCAAAGAGAAAAGGTAGTGAGAATAGGAATTGCTGAGCACATGCTTGTGCCAGGTACTTTCAGATGTATTATCTAACTTACTTTTCAAATCCCATTTCACTGATGAGGAAACAGAGCCTCTGAGTGCATCTGTAATTTGCCAGTGGACACTTTGCCAGGGAGTGATTGAGCCAGGATTTAGATCATGATTGTTTTGTCTTTGGGAAGGCTTTTTGTTCTGACAGGGAGGAAGAAGCTAGAGGCCCTGGAAAATTTAAGTTAATAATAGAAGCTATATTATATCACCACTTCTATTCAATATTGTTTGAGAGGTTCGAGTTAGTACAATAAGGCAAGAAAGAGAAAGAGAGGGCATGAGGACTGGTAGGAATTGTTGGTAGAAAATATAATTACATAAACAAAAATTTCAAAATAATCTATTTCTTTATATAGGCAAAGAGAATTAGTAAGTACACTTAACAAGGCCTCTGAATACTAAGTCAATATACAAGAATCAGTTTTACTTCTATATGCCAGTAACTAACAAGTGAAAAATAAAAAATTTAAAAAGCTATTATTTACAGTAGTTTAAAAAAACATAAAATGTAAGAATCAATCTAGTAAAGAATGAATAAGACCTCCACAGAAAGCTATGAAGCAGCATTAATTGAATTTAGAGTAAATCTAAGTAAATGTAGTGATTTACCATATTCACATTAATTAGCAGTGTCAATAATGTAAAGTTGTTTTCCCTAATTTGTCCATAAATTCAACACAATCCCCAAAAAAAACTAGTGTATTTTTTTTTTAATGTGAATTGATGTTCTGGTTCTAAAATGCAAAGGACCAAGAATAGTCAAAATAATCTTGAAGAAGAACAAAGCTGGAGAACTAACACTCCCAGATGTGAAAGACAAAAAGGCCAATGAAACAGATGCCAAACAGAGTCCAGAGAGAGACCCACAGTCACTTGGTCTATGCCAAAGGAGACACTAACACAGAGAGGAAGGGATGGACATTCCAGTAAGTGATTCTGGGGGAAAAAATGAATCTTGGCCTTACCCCACATCATACACAGACTCAATAACAGACCAATTCAACATCTAGATATGAAAGGCAAAAACAATAAAGGTCCTAGGAGAGAATACAAACCAACTCTTCATGACCTTGAATGGGGAAAGATTTCTTAAATGGGACAAGTTAACGTTGAAGAAAAAAGGATCATTTATATTACATTAAAATTAAAATCTTCAATTTATCAAAAGATTAAGAGAGTGAAAGGGCAAGCTACAAAATAGGAGAAGGGAATCATACCTGGAAATATAAGAACCTCTACATATCAACAGGTAAAAGGGAGACAACCCAATAGGAAAAGTGCTCAAAAGGCCTGAATAGGCACTTTATGTTATCCAAATGACCAATAACAACAGATAGTTCACAGGTGAATTAGTGGTGAGAAACCTATGGGGGATACACAATAATGTAAAGGATATAAATTAAATTAAAAAAAAATCTAGTCAAAACAAAAAAGTCAAAATTAAAATCACATTGTGTTATCACTACATAAATAAGTAACTAAAATGAAAAATACCAACGATAGCAAACGTTGGCAAGGATATAATTCATTAACTCTCTTGTGTGCAAAATTGTTTAACAGCATCCACTAAAACTGGACCACAAGTCTTAAGAGTTAGCAACTCCACACTAGCCTAAGGCCAACAGAAATGCATTGTACATGCTCATATGTTTTTACAGCGCTGCCCATAATACTCCCAAACTGGAAACTACTTAAATATTCATCCATCATAGAATGGGTAAGTGAAATGTAGTATGTTCATTGCAGTGGATTATTATATAGTTATAAGAAGGAGCAAACCAAAATTATCACAAGCACATGAATGAATCTCACAAACTAACATAAGAAATTAGACACAAATAAGCATACTCTTTAAAATTCCATCTACAAAAAGGTTTCTAAAGGCAAAATTAATGTACAATAGATGTCAAGATGCTAGTTGCCATTTGTCTGAGGTGGGAGGATGATTAGAAGCGAACACAAAGGAGACTTCTGGCATTTCAGTAATTTTCTGATTTTTTGCTGGTAACAGCTTAAATGAATAACTGTGGTCAATACACTTATGATTTACCCTAAGCATGTGTATATATACACATACATATACCCATGTACATATGCATATATGTGTATATATGCATGTATATATGTGTATATGTGTGTGTGTGTGTGTGTGTATATATATATACCCTGTCTATATGCTATGCTCCAATAAAAAGTTCATTAAAAAAGAAAGTATGGTGGTAGGTGTGGCATTCTTTCTTTCCCTGTTTCTCAAGGCTCACTCTGGACTATTCTAAGCTTTAAATGCATTGTACGGACTACAAAAGTTTAATTCTCATGTAATAAGGATGGTGATGGGAAAACAACAGAGATGAGCTGTGGACATGTAAGGAGAGGTGCGAGGTCAAAGGTTACCCCAGCACATTTTAAAGATCAGAGGTCAGTTGCTCTGGGCCAGGAGCTCAGCCTGCATGGGGCCATTAGCCAGGAATTGCAAAGCTGGTATCTTTATCCTGGGATTTGACTTGTCAAGGAAGCAGCTTGGTAGGGAATGGCTTGGTTCATCTTAACGAATACCCATTGATCACACATTATGTTAGCCTTTAAATCCTCTGAAAGGTCCTGGGGATTCTGAGCCTGACCAGACAAGAACCCTCCCCTTTCTTAACATATTAGGGGGGTCAAATATGTGAACAGGAAACCTACAATGTAGCATGGAAAGTGTCTTAATAGGGTAACCAGAAGGTTTGAGCCAAAAAGAAGAGGCTCATTATCAGACTGGGGAATTGGAAAGGGCTTTTCGGGCCCTCGGTTTATACTGAGCTTGAAAGGGTGGCCACAGTCCACCAGTGGAGGAGGTGGGGCAGGGCAGTGTTGCAGACACCAGAAAGGCCTGTGCCAGGCAGCGATTAAAATGAGCACGGTTTTGTCTGGGAACATAAGATGGAGGCAGTCCAGAGTACGAGTTGCAGAGGGGCAAGGGATTAGACAGTTGCTGGCCAGAACCCAGTGAATTTAGTCCAGCTGAAGAATCTGTATTTTATCCCAAGGCAAGAAAATTAAGTCCTGTATCTATCCCTTTAGGGATCTGTGACCTTGGGCAAGTCTCTTCTGCTTTGGTATATCAGAACTTTATATGAATTTTGCCTCAAACTGAGCTTTCCCTCCAATACTTCAAAACTATATGAAGAGGTGACTTGTTTTCTAAAGGCGTGCACATGCAGGTGTACCCAGGAAAGTCAGAGCATTGATGGAGGTCCAGGGATCTATTTTGAAGGAGGACAGCATCTCAGCTTTATTATTTAGGAACACAAAGTTGGCTCAAAACCATGCCATCCCCATGTGCTGGCAGCTGAAAACATTGCAAAGGCAATAATCAGGATGGAAAATTCCCCTTTCCAACTTCCTGAAACCTTTAGCCCAAGGTGGCAGCTGGTGGCCTATTATTTCCTGGAGCTCTGGAGATATGGAAGAGTTGTCTTTGTGCACTTCTAGGCAGGAGAAGTTTGTTTTCTCTTGAGAAGGTGTAGTCTATGATTAGAGGGATATTTCCTTAGATTTTTATTTTTTTATTTCTTAGAAATTAAATTATTGCACTAAGGGTACAGAAACAATTCTTTTGACTTGATATGGTCTGGCTTCCTTTTCCTTGGAGGGATGTAAAGCATTGAATCATGTATTCATTGCTTGAACAAATTTCAAGGGTGCTGTCAGAATCAAAACTAGATCAGGCAGCTGAGCTTAAAGATGAGATAGTTAGGAAAGATCAGGGACACTGGGGATCAGGTAGGTCTGGCAGCTCGAAGAGGCAGAATTCCAGGACTTGGAAAGAGAGGGAGTGACCTCACGCCTGGAGGGGCAGAGATCGGCCTCCATGGGTCTCCTTCTTATAAGGGAACCACGACAACATTAAGGGCTGGGGAGCAATCAGTCCTCACAACTATGGAATCAAGGGATGCCTGAAGATTGAGACCTAATTATGAGACCTGGGACCCAAGGCAAGAACTAGTTCACAAAAAAGGAATCATAAAAATGGCTAAGAAGTATATAACACTTAACATATGTTAGGCACACTTTTAAACTATTTACATATATTAATATATTTCGGACTCAACAATAGTCCTGTGAAGTTGGCATTGTTATCATTCCCACTTTATAGATCAGAAAACTGAGTCACAGAGAGGTGAATTAAATGACTGTGCTTTACATATCATAGATAGTGGTGGAAGCAGGATATAGTCCTGTTCTAGAGTCTACACACTTGACCATTAGATGTGACGGCCTTGTTAGAACTAGCTGAAGGATGTGTTGGATCCTACGCCCTTACAAAATTCTTCCAAACAAGGGAAAATCACTGGTCCCAGAACCTGGGGGCTGGATTGAGTCAGGAGGGATAAAGGGTCCTCAGCAGGCTCGCTTTCCAATAGTACTTTTGCTATAAGCCCTATTTGTTGTGGATTATCTCTAAACATGTAATTTATAGTAGCTTTGATAACAAAAAAACCTCAGTCTGTCAGCTTTTTGCTTTTTTTTAATGCAAGTTTTGACTCAGTAGTCACCATGTTAGGGAGCTGATTTCTTGCCTTAGTTGATAGGAATATCTGACTGACACTCTCTTAGTTGGTGCCTCTGGCACAGAAGTAGTGTGAGCCATTTTCACGTGTTATGTGTTCAGAACCCAAACTGACATCACTATTCTATTAACTTGTTTCCCTTCTCCTTGCTCTCACTCTGTCACCCAAAGCAAGCATTTCGAAAGAGAGTTAAGATGTTGCTCTAATCATTGTAGCCTAAGTAAATACTAATGAAGGATAAGACCCTGATAAGTTGGGTGGAAGAAGCATTTTACTACATTATTTCCAACACGAAACTCAAGAATCCTTGCAAATTGGGAGGATGTTTGGCAGGAATGCAGTGGCTGGCACAAAGCATGCAGCAATTCTAGTCATGAACGTGAATAGTCAGCCTTATTTGGCACAAACAACTCTTCAGGGCATATTTTCAACTCATTGTTTGGAAAACTTAAGCACATAAATGCTGTTAGCTTCAGTGGAGTTTTGTTTGTACGCGGATCTCTTCTGATAAACTTATTAAGATTTTTAGAAAATACACATTTCCCCTTCTGATTGTTTCAAGCACTTAGAATGGTTTCTTTAAAGCGGAGAAGACTTCTCACAGCAAGCCCATTCAAATCCATGCACTGAGTACTAACTACATATCAAGTACTATGCTGGTGCTGGTACCAGTAGTGGTCCCAGTATTTTTTTTCTGGGTCTGCATAAAACCATTGTAAAGAGCAGGAAAAAAGAAGAGGAAACAAGAAAAAGAAGGAAAGGATCAAAAAAGAAGTTTGTCCCACATTATTTCCAACATACACAGAACTTTGGTAGAATGATTTGACTTAGGTAGATTTTAGAGACAGTTTAGAATCTGTTCTATGTGTCATTTTCTTGAAATCATTACAAAGGGAGGAGTAGATTCCAGCAGCCCAGTTCTTCCATCAGTTAATCAAAAAATGTCTACTTTAGGCCTCCCTGGTGGCGCAGCGGTTAAGCGCTGGGCTGTGGAGCTGTCGGCAGCAGCGACGCGAGTTCGACGCCCAGCCAGGGAGAATCCCACATGGTGCGGCAGACCTCTCCTGCCTCGCCCGCTGCTCCCCTCAGCAGTGTACTTCTGATCTGCCTGTTCTGCTCCCCACTCTGTCTCTGGTGAGGCCTCTCACCACTCCACACCTCTGGCCTGAACCCCAGCTGTACGTATAAATAAATAAATCTTAAAAAAAAAATGTCTACTTTGCCTTGTATAGGCTAGGAATTAGTGATACAGTTATGAACAAAAGATGACTCAACAACTAGGTGTCCTCAGGGTGCTAACAATCTAGTGCAGGAGACAGAATATACATATTTTTTTTTTGCCAGTTATAATCAGTTCCATGATGACAGAGTAAACAAAAAACAGTTGGAGCCCAAAGAATAAGATAACTCTTTCCTCTGTCTTTGAGGTAGAAAAGGTGCCTGTCCTTCCTGTCCAAGGGGAAAGATGTTTAGATTCTCAGATGTCAGTTTCTACCCTTCTTAGCCCTGCCTGGGTTTCCTGGGTGTCTACCATGTGCCAGGCACTTTTCTGGTCATTGGATATACTGCAATGAACAGTGGGTAACGACAGTTCCTGGAAGTTACACTTTAATGGGAAAGACAGCTACTTTAAACAATTAATTATGGAGTGACTGCATTTTATGTGAATGTGCATCAAAGGGCATAGACGTATATACATACATGAATAAAAATATAGGAAAGATGTATAAAATATTGATAAAGTAACCCTGTATGCAAAATATAAAACAATGCAAATTTCCCCTTCCCCAAATTAAAAAAAATTGTCAAGAAGCATAATTTCAAAGCTGGCAAAGAAGTGAGTTTTAAACTGGGCTTATGTTCTTGATGTTTATCTGTCCATCTTCATAGCTGGTATCAAAAAGCAGCCTTAATCTGTTTTCAGGATTCATCTTGAGTTCTGTAAGCTTTACATCATATGGCTATCTTAAGACCACAATCCTGGGGAAACCTATAGCAGTCATACAAAACAATAAATAGTTAAAAGGATGCAAAGAGGGCTATCAGGACTCAGTCAACAATTCGGTGGGTTTTCTTATCTCATCCTCACTTTGCATCTTCTCTAGTTGGTTGTTGCTCAGATCCTAATATACTTTGAGACAGATCCCACATAAGGAATTGTTTATGTGTATTTGGATGGGTGGGAGGGTGGGGTGAAGCAAGAGAGGGGAAAAAGAGAGAGAAACCAAGTAAAACTAAGCTTGGCCAACAGAAATCACAGAGCACAAAAATCCCACACTCCGTTAAACTTCTTTCACTTAGCTTATTTACAAAAATACAAGTCAGTAAATACTAACTTGCAATTAAAGGTAGCTGACTAGTTCCATGTGTTTGCCTGGAGGATTGTGAAATATATGTGTATTTGTTATGAAATTCCTTTCAGTTTGGGGGGGGGCGCAAATGTCACAACTGTAAACTCCATTTTTTCTGTTGGTTAGGCTGTCTGTGGAAAGAAATCTTTCATAAAAAGTCTTTATATTTTAAATTTGTGGTCATTCATTTTAAGTGGTATTTGTAAAGTTAGGGGTGATAAAATATACCTGGCACTCAGCCCTCTCTTAATTTGGGATGTGGAGGAAATTCAGATGTGAGGTCAGAACTTCACCAGATTTTCAACGGACAAGGGAAGTCAATCAGAGGAGGACCTGTCTAAGATATCACCATGAAATCAGAACTAAATCCTTATTGAAAGGTTGACAACTTGGGTGGGTATAATAACAAAGCTAGAAATAAATGTATGACAGCCTTGGCTACCACAAGACTTGCTGAGTATCTGGTACTGAAATAAATATCATTTATGCATTATCTCATTTTAATTTAACAATGACTAACACTTTGTGAGCTCTCACTGTATGCCAAGCTTGTTTTAAGGACTGTAAGAATGTTAATGTATCTAACCTTACAATAACCCAATGATGTAGATTCTGCTTTGCAAAACTGGAGCTCAGTGAGGTCACTTGGAGTCTTTTCCAAGGTCTTGTTACAGGGCAACCCCGATATAAATGGGGTGTCTGCCTGGGTTCTCACCCGTGCGCTTCAAAGGTACTTAAAAGGCTCAACTGCAGATGCACACAATAAAATTAATAAAAGGGTTTATTTACAAAAAGGGAAAGAAAAAGATAAAGAATAAATTGGTGAATGCATCCTACCAGTTCCGCTGAGCTAGAATCTTATCGCCCACTCAAGAAAAACTCTGGCAAATCCACAACCACGAACAATAGCCCCCGACCAACTTCCCAGGTCTCATTTTTAAGTCCCAAAACCCCTCCTTAACCCCTCCCTCAGTCCTCAGTACCCTTTCTTTGGTGATGATGGCATTCTAGGATTCGTAGTCCCAGGTGTCTTGGATCTCTCTGGCTTGAGGTGGGGGTGGGGTCCTGGGACACTCCCCTTTCCTGAGGACCACCCTCTTACAGTCTTACAATGAGTAAGTAGAAAGAGCTGAGATGTGAACTACTTCAAAGCAGCTTTATGAGGTAGATGATTTGTAGATAAGGAAACTGAGGCACAGAATGACTTAAGACATTTCTTAAAATCTTATAACAAGTCTCAGATTCAAGGCTCTTAGTTGGATTTGACTTACAAGTCCATGGATGCTAGAATGTCTGTGATAAGAGCTGCCTTTCAGCAAAGTGTTGATAGTCAGTCACTATTTTTGTTGGGACAAGAGAAACCTGGATTATAGTTTCTCTCACCTCAGAAAGGCCCCTTTCCCCAATTCTTACATTGCTCTGATATTTGTTGTTGAGATTTGCTATTCCAGCTTTCTCTCACCTTTCTCCTTTTACATATTTTTCTGATTTTAGCCTTCACATTAAAAGTCTAGTTCCCACCCATTTTTTCTGAGGAGCTCACTTTCAGGATAGAGATCAAAGTTTAAGAGGGAAGCAGAATTAGCTCAGAAGCTTGGTAACCACTCAGGTCTGCAGGCAACAAATGTTTACCTAAAAATTTAGTCAATGGACCAATGATGGAACCAGAGACTTGCAAAGCCAAGCCAAGTGAATCCTTGTCCACTGCAGTAGGGATGGCCGGACAGATGTACGACCATCTTCAAAGGTTGCTTAGGGACTCAATAAACGCGGAAAGACTGTGCCCTGAATCTCAATGTGGGTGGGCGGATAAAGGAACATTATTCCTCTTCTACCACTAGGTTTTCCCAGGGTGTGCGCAACAAAGCAAATGCAATTTGCATTCAATGACTGAAAGCCACTCACATCTGTAAACACTAAGTGTCCCTGCCAGCAAAACCCTCCAGAAAGCCTCTCAGCCCCATTTCCAGGAGCCAGATGTGAAGAGAAAGCCTTCTGCTTTCCATTGTTCTTTCCACTTGAGCTGCAAGGCCCTGGGAAGTTCCACGTGAGGGGAAAACATGGCACATTTTCTTTTAAATTGAATCAAGCTTATTATGTTAGAGTGAGTTTAATTAAACTCTTGCTGGTGGTTGTGAAAAAGTTTAGCTTCCTTCCAAGCCTTTCTCCATGTGTTCCCTGCAGGTAGTACACTCTTTTCCCTTTCAATGAAAGGTCATTAGGACCATATGAATATGCACAGACTGTGCAGGTTTCCAAGATGTTCTCGGGGCATTTGACTCATAACTTTCAATTTAATCAATCAACTCAGTGGTATAGTAAAGGGATTACAACTATCTTATTCCCTGATCACAGGCTATCAGCTTTACTGAAGGGCTCCCTGTACTAATCCTTTTCACTAAAAATAAGACATGGCTGCCTGTGCTGTGAGTTCCTATAGCCTTTGTCCTCTTTTATATGTGCTTTCACTCTGAATTTAACAGAGGCTAGGAAAAAGCTGCAAGTATTTCTTTGTACTCATGCTTCACTTCCAGCCCCAAACAGTAGAGGTCTTGCAAATTGGGAGGGATGTTTGCCAGGGCTGTAGTGCCTGGCACAGATCTTTGCAGAAACTCCACTTGTGATTAGAAATAGTTGGCCTTTCTTGGCATAAACAATTCTTGAGGGTATATTTTTCAACTCATTGTTTGGAAAACTTAAGTACATAAAGGCCATTAGCCTTAGCAGAGTTTTGTGTGCAAATTCCTGGGTAACTGTATATAATGTTGTTTAATGGGCCTTGTATAGTCCCTCTCATACAATTTCATATAGTTGTTTGGAGTTTAGAATATTTTCATGCAAAGGAAAAATGAGGTCTTTATTATTAAAGTATGTGCTTCTTGGAATCATAATATAGGAACTGGCATATATGAAATGAAAAATGCATGGGTTGGTATCATTCTTAAATGTTAGTCACATCCATTTTGCCAGGGAAAATGGCAATATTAGAGTTTATTTAATAACTGATGCATGGCTTGCCAATGAATCCAATCATTCTTTCTCCTCAGATCAGTTCAAAACAGATGACTACTTAAGCTATATGAATGAGCTGCAGAAACCATGTTCTTTTTAAACAGTCAACCAGCAGAAGTAAATGGCAAACAATGAGACTTTACCTTGAGAGATATAAAGAAAGCAATACTGAATATAACATAAATCCTAAATGGTCAATCCAATATGGTGTGTCTTATTTAAGAAAGAATATGCTCTAGAAATAGATTGTGGACTTCCAGGAGAAAGTCAATGAAAGGCTGTGAACCTTCCAATTTCAAATCCCATTTATATGCCAGTAACAGAAGCAAAGGTTTCAGAAATGGCAGTAATTGTCAGCACAAGGAACTCAAGAATGAATAAAAGGGAAAAAGATTATTTTGAACTATTAAAAATGTTTGACAATATGGAAGAATATGAATTTTGAACCTGGGTGTCAGATGAAGCAGGAGTGGGGGCTGTAGAATCAGTAAACCATGAAATGAAATGAAAATCAAAATAGGAACTAGAAAACAGTTATAATCTACTTGTTAAATGTGGGAGAAAGACACTATGCCTATATCAGAAGAGCTCATAATGGGAAGGAGTAAACTGGTGGTACAGGTAAAATATGGAATTGAATGCTATAGGATACTAAACAAAAAAAAAAAAGAAAGAAAAGAAAATGAACTAGGGAAAAATATGCCAAGCATGGAAAGAGATACTAAAAGATGCAAAGAAGAATGATCAAGACAATGGAGCCTTCTGAGAGAGATAGGAATTCCTAAAGAAAGAGAAGGAATAAACAAGAATAAATTGAGCACACTGACTCCACACAATAGATATTCTGGACTGATTTGTGGAAACGGATTAACAGATGACAAAGAACAAAACCTCAAAGACTGAAAAAGAGATCCACTAGAAGAAAAATATCACCATTAATAAATTTTTGAAGGAATAAATAAAACCCTTTTTAAGATCCCATTAAAATAACTGGGATTAATATGCATCATCAAATATTTTATCTATGAGAAAAATAAAGCATAGTATAAGGAAGTAAGTTACAAATTTCAAGTAAAGGAATATATTCTGTAAGTGAATAAGGACTATGTTTTCTTTCATTGTAATAGAAATCCACATACAAACTCTAGTCAGAGCAAAAAGATGTATAATTTGTTTTTTTATCCTGTCAAGTTGTTACCCAAATGCAAAGACCATCACAGGTTTTCATTCTTAAGAAGTTTAATTACTTACTAATGGACAATTGTTGGCTTCAAAAGCTACTTTAAAAAGAAATCTGATCTTAAAATACAGATCTGAAATTAGGGTACATTTAAAAATAGTAAGAAATCCTGAATTAGTAAATATATATTAAAGATAAAAGTAAATAAGAATAGTTTCAGGGAAGAATTATCTGATAGGATTTGGGGACTAAGAATTGTTAAATTAAAAGTAGTTTAAGAGAAAGAAAGAAAGTAGTAAGTTAAATCAGTGGAGGGTGGAGGTGAGAAAAAGAGTTGAGAGAAACAAAAAAACAGCAAAAGTTTTCTCATGAAAGTGAATCAAAAGATTTTAATAAGATGTGGCTGCACTGATAAAATAGAATATCTTTGTTTATTTTAAATTGATAACTGATTGAATTAAAAAGATTGTGGCTGAAGGGAATAAAAATAAGCAAAACCAAAACCAAACAAATGCATTGTCTTTACAATGCCAAAGAAAACCTAGAAAAATGAAAAATTAACTCTAAGAACTGGGAGGTAAAAAGCTGAGTGGCCGAACAACAAAACTAAATAGGATTAAAATAAGTTTAAGTTTAAATAATCATGTGGGAAGAAAAACAAAACAAAACAAAGAAACAAAAAACCAAAGACCCTCCTAAAAAAAATCAAATCAAATCAAATGAAAACAAAACAAAAACTATTTCCAGTTAAATTAATAAAATAATTTACTGGGAAATTTTTCAAAAGGCTTAGAAAGTCTAAGAACAAGAAAAAATACATTCAAGAAAACAATAAAAAGATAAATTAAAGTGAAGGTAAAGTAGGTAGAAAGTCAGAACAGGTGAACTTAAGGCAAAAATTATTAAAGGAAGCTAATCATGTTAATTATGTGACGATGAAAGTCAGAGTTAATAATGAGAGCATAATGATACTATGTCTATAGGGCCCCAAGAACATAACAACAAATAGAAAGCAATCACTATTAAAAATCAAAGAGAAATTACAAGTACACAAATTTAAATCAAGATGTTAATGGCCCATTATCAGAATATGAAAACTCAAGAAGAAAATGATAAGATAATAGAATAGAAATTTATCATAATACAGCTTTAAGAATAGATATTGCCAAGAATAAAAAAGACTGAACAACAACAACGAACTCTGAAAGTGTATTGCTGGTTCCTGATGAGATGGTAAATTAGCACATACACCTCCTCTAAATTCAACCCTGGGCATGTCAGAAACAGAGAAGCATAGATCCATGGCACTAACAGAGACACTGAAATAAAGGGGAGCTTTATAAATAAAATGGGGTAAAAGCAGCCAGAGGTGGAAGGTGAGCTGATGGAGA
Source organism: Scalopus aquaticus (assembly GCA_004024925.1). Lineage (NCBI taxonomy): Eukaryota > Metazoa > Chordata > Mammalia > Eulipotyphla > Talpidae > Scalopus > Scalopus aquaticus. The sequence continues at coordinate 35,042 of PVIJ01010169.1, read as the reverse complement.
AGTAGGAATGTGGGTGGAGGAGGGAGGAGTCTTCTTCTTTGGGAGGACTCAGTGTTCTAGTTCCCCTCTCTGACACTGCTAAGGGAGCATCCTTGTCTATCCTGCAGCCCACGTGTCTGCAGAGCCACGCCAACCCCTTTCATGTTCCTCGCCAGTGCAATCTCAGGGCAGCAAATCCTCAAGGAAAGAGGAAAGCCCAGGCCTCCTTGGGGGTTCCCTTCTCTACCCTCTCACATGGGGGATTAGAACCTAAGGAGGCACTCTCTCCTTTTCCTGCTTTGTTCTAAGATTGTTGGGATGAAGGCTTGGCCAGAGAAGGTGTCCAGTGGATAGAAGTAAATAGGAGAGCTGATAGCAATGAAGCAATGCCTGAAGTTCTCTTCCCTGGTCTTATCCCCTTCTCTTTCCTTAAACACATGAGAAGAGACAGTGCCAAGATTTGCCCTTTCCCACCACATACTACCAGTTACATCACCAGAGAACTGTAAGACCACTTGCCACAATAACCAATTACCACAGGGCACTGCTAGCAAAAGTAAAAGTGAACTGAACAGGAAGCAGCTTTATTGCAGCAGGACCCAAAATTTAACATAAGCTCCAATGCATAATCTCAAAAACATAGGGAAGAGATTAAGTAATACGGAAAGGAACGAGTAAAGCTAAGGAACCAATTGAAATTGGGTGTTAAATATTTATAATAGTTGAATCTAATCATGAGGAAACATCAGACAACCTGAAATTGAGAGTCTACCAAATAACGGCTTGGCACTTTTAAAAAACAGACACAAGGAACTATGGCGATGGGTCATGGGGGCTATAGTGGTGGGAACTACTGGGACTGCACATGAGGGGAGAAATGAAATACTGTTTAAAAATTAACAATGATGGAATAAAGAAAGTACTTCATCCAAAAAATAACCTTTAAAAAGGGTCTATGTAAGAATGTTCATAGCAGATTTTAAAAAAAGTCATTGTCAAGGTCAAGACTGACTAGCAACCAGGTTAAAGGATGCTAAAGAAACATGACAGGGGCCTCCCTGGTGGTGCAGCGGCTGAGTGCTGCGCTGTGGAGCTGTCGGCAGCAGGGTGAAAAGAGTTCGACGCCCAGCTGGGGAGAAACCCACATGGTGCAGCAGACCTCTCCTGCCTCGCCCGCTGCTCCCCTCAGCAGTGTGTTTCTGATCTGCCTGTTCTGCTCCCCACTCTGTCTCTGGTGAAGCCTCTCGCCACCCCACGCCTCTGGTCTGTACCCCAGCTTGTATGTATAAATAAATAAATCTTTAAAAAAAAAGAAACATGACAAATAAATCCAGTGTGTGATCTTGGATCAGGTCATGAAACAGAATTTACAATTTCTTTTTGCTGCAGAGGCTGTGCTGTGCAATATGGTGCCACAGCCACATGTGGCAACTGAGTCATTAAATGTGACTAGCCTCAGTTGAGGTGTGTTATGATTACAGAATACAGACTGGGTTTTAGTATGAAAAAAAGAATGTAAAATATCTCAAAAATAAATGTCGATATGAATTACATGATGGAATAATGCTGTTTTGGATATATTGGCTTAAATAAATATATTATTAAGTTAACTTTACCTGTTTCATTTCACTTCTTTAATGTGGTTACTAGGACACTGAAAATTTTATATGTGGCTCATATTTATGGTTTGCATTATGTTGATATCACATAGTATTGCTATAGAGAACATTAGAGGCATAACTAGTTCAAGGTGCACAAGATATATAGATTGGATAATAGTATTTTATCAATGTCAATGATAAATATACTGTGGTTTTATAAGCGCATGTCCTTGTCCTCAAGAAATAAACACTGGGGTATTTATAGGGGAAAAGGGGCAAGCATGAATTCTGCTACTTATATTCAAAAGTTCAGAAAATAATACATACATACATACATACATATATATATATATATATAATTTGAGGTGCAGGGGGGGAGAGAGAGAGAGAGAGAGAGAGAGAGAGAGAGAGAGAGAGAGAGGAAGCAAATGTGGCAAAGCTTAATTGTAGAAACTGGGTGAAAGATAAGGAGTTCTACGTACTATCCTTGCAACTTCTATACAAATTTGGAATTACTTAAAAATAAAACCTTGCCTCCAAACCCCATACAAAGGTTAAAATAAGCAGCACGCACTCAATTTCTCCTTCAGTGTGGAAGGATGTTCACGTTGAAGAGAACAACTACCACGACTTGTCAAAACCTCAGATGTGAGGTCTTTTGGCCAAGTGTGTGATTTCACTGCATCCCTGGAGGTTGCAGCTTTCTGTAAGTTTGCTGTGACTGAACCAGAAAAAAAGGCATATGCAGATTTCTACAGGAATGATGATCCCGTGAGAGCTGTTGGGGAGATGAAGGTGCTGGGATCTTTCAGAGAGCACAGTGACCTTGAAACAGAAAAAGATTAAAGATTTCTTTGGCTTGATGTCCATGGAAGCTTGTCACTGCCTTGCGTTCCTGAACTACGAAACATGTTTGTGCTAAGGATTAGTTTCTCTTGATAAATAATTAAATACTTGGAGAAAAAATAATAAGCAGCATAGTTGTTGGGCTAAAAAGCAGGATGGTTAGCATTGAAGGAGTGATGGAACTCTCCCAGGAGGCAGCAGAAAGGTATGAAAAGAGAGAACAAATAAACTAAAATCTAAATGATATAAAGATGATAAGTAGAAGTGACAAAATCTGGGTAACTAAGGGCTCAGAGAGAGAAAAAGGAGAGGAAATATTTGAAGGGAAATAAATCTCCTAGAATTAAAGGAAGAGGAAAGACCTTACCTTGGATTCACAGAGTAGAAAACTGTTTTTCAGAAAGAAAAAATCCATACCTTGTAACAATTAATAATAAAAATCAAGAACTTCAAGAATACAATAAAGAAACTGAAAAATAGAGAGAAATAGTAGATCATCTAGAAACAAAAAAAAAACATTGATATTGGACTTCTAAACAGCTGCATATAAGTACACAATATTTTACTGTATGAAAAAATGATTTTGAATCTAGCTCTTACATTCAACCATATGTCATTTAAATGTGAGCACATAATAAAAATATTCTCAAGCATATAAGGCCTTAGGGGGTTTGCCTTGCAAAGATCCGTGATGGAAACACTTTTATAAGAAGTACTCAATTAAAAAAAAATGCCAAAGGTCAATGGGTCATCAAAACTTTAATAAAGTTTATGTTTGTTTAGGAGAAGAAAAATAAAGATTAACGAAAACAAAGTATCCATAACAACTGAGAAATAAAATTCTAGGAATTTATCTATGTAAAGTATATATTTGGGTTGAAGAACTGGAGAGACCAAAGGAAGCTGAGAACACGCTAATGTTCTTGTTCTGTCCCAGGGAAGATGTACATATCAAAATGTTTATGAAATCAATAGAGATAAAAATAAGCATGTGTCTTAAATTAAGAGTAACCATCAAAAGAACAACTAAAAAGAATAAAGTAACTTTCAAACTAGCAGAAGAAAATTAATTTAGGCAAAGGAAAGAAAAAAGCAATTTAAAAAGAAGCAAAATAAATTATAATCAGAATAAAGTAAGATGGCAGAAATAATTATAATATGATAGTATTCACAATAAATGTGGGATAAGCAGAATGAAACAAAAACAAAATTTAAGCCAGAGGGGTCCTACCTGCACCAATAATGTTCATGTTCCCTAAAGTTAGAACATACCCCTTGGGACTTGAAATGGAAAAAGAGAAAAGGCTTTCTTAAACAAACATAAATGAGGTTATTAAAAAATACATTGTAAATTAAAAAAAAACCCAGGAAATTATCTATTATATACTCTCTTACCCAAATAAAATAAACAAAATTAAGAACCAAAATATAAACCAAAGTCCTTGAATACTTGGAAATTTAAAAATGCTCTGCTAATTAGCAAGTGTGTCAAGAAGATAAAGTACAAAAGGACTTTATTAGGAAAACAATGAAAACGAGAACTACATATTAAAATCTCTAGTAGGGACTCAGAATTCTAAAAGAAGAAAATTCACAACCTTAAGTGCATTTATTATTAATTTTAAAAAACAAAAATGGCAAAATCAGTATATTAAGAAAACAACACAAAAAGTCATCAAATGAGCAAAAAGGTAATCCAAAAGAAGTAGATGGAGAAAATAGTATGTACAAAGCCAGATGTATGGGCATTAGAAAAGGGTAATGGCACTATTTACTAAGCAAACAAAACTTAGTTAAAGCCAGTACAGGCAGGTTTAGTTAGGAAATACTGTACTCTGTAGTTGTTTATGAAAGAGTCAAAAAGTCTGAATCAAATGGTTGTTTTTTTAAGGAAAGTAATATCATAGAACAGAAAAAAACCTGAATATTCCCAAAACCAATAAAGAAATTATAAGAGAACTTGGAGGTGAGGATGGGGAGAAATAATCAGTGTTTGTGGGTTTTATGAAGTATCAATTACCAGTAGAGATGGGTGGGTAGTAACTCACCAATTTATTCCTCAAAGTTAATATGATCTTGAGACTAAAATCAGATAAAGAGCAGGTTTTAAAAATCAGAACATATAGACCTTTATGGCTCTTTTTAAAATTTTTAAATTGTAACTTTTTAAGTTGGGGTAACGGTTTACAACACTGTATATGATTTAGGTGTACAGGTTAACACCTCTTCAGGTATATGTCACCACACCACACCCACCACCAAAGCCCCTGATAGATGGGGAGAATTTACAGACAATGCTGGTGGATTATCTCATTAAAGGAGAGTCACTGCAGAAAAGGCTCTGGGCCAGATGGGCCTGAATTCTAAGCCTGGCTCTACCACATATTTGTTCTTTAAGCTGAAGCGAATTGCTAATGTTTCTGGAACTCCATTTCACTTTCCATAAATAAAGAACATAATAATCAATGGGGTTCATGCCAGGATTACTGAGAAAATGTATGCAAGAAAAAAAAGAAAAGGATATGCTCTTCCCCATCTTGCAAGGGGGTGGGTGAAAAAGCTGGGAAAGAGACCTGAAGACAAGAAGGCCGACACTGGTGGTGAGGTTAAGGAGGCCAAGGCCAAAACCCCTAAAAGCCAAAAGTTTGTCCTAGTGAGAGGAATTGGCAGATATTCCCACCTGCGATGTATTCCAGAAAGACCATGGACACGAGGAAGTATTCAGCAGCTACATTCAGGATTGAAAAGAAAATAAGAAGGGACTTCTTACAGTCACAAAACCAGCTGGTGGTGTCAAGGACGGTGGTACCCAAATCATTAAATTTCACAAAATGCCTACCTATTAACCTACTGAAGATGCACCTTGAGAGCGGCTGAGCCATGGGGAAACCCTTCAGTCAGCATGTGAGAAAACTGGCAGCAGGATCACTCTGGGGACCATCCCGACCATCCTAACAGGCCGGCACAGAGGCAAGTGGGCGGGCAGTGGCTTGCTACTTGTGGCTGGAACTCTGTTCCTCAATCCTGTTCCCCCTCAATTGAGGATACACTGGAAACTTGTCATCTCCACTTCCACCAAAACTGATGTCAGTGGTGTGAAGATCCCAAAACACCTGACTGATGCTTGCTTCAAGAAGCTGTGTAAGCCCCGACACCAGGAAGGTGGGATCTTCCATACGGAGAATAAGAAATATGAGATTCCAGAGCAGCATAAGATTGATCAGAAAGCTGTGGACTCGCAAATTCTGCCAAAAATCAAAGCTCTTCCTCAGCTACAGGGCTACCTTCGCTCTGTGTTTGCTCTCACAAATGGAATTTACCCTCACAAATTGGGGTTCTAAATTTCTTAAAAAGAATCTAGTTAGATAACGATACATTTCTTTAAAATATTGGTGTAATACTTTGCAAATAGTATATAATAGTGGAAATAGACTAATTATGCATGAACTCTTAAAAAAAGTACTGTGATCATGTCAGGTTCATCATAGAATGGAAAATAGTCTAGCAAAATGGAAATGATAATATTCTACAAAAAGACATTAAGGCATAACCATTACATATATTAATAGGTGCTAAAATGGCACTGAAAAATTCAATGGCCATTACAAAATTAAAAGTAAACATCTATATTTAAAATTCAAAGCCAACAGCCAATATTGTATTGAAGAAATATGAAGGGTATTTTAAATACAAACAGGAGGAAAGCCAAGCCACTCATATTATCATTATCATTTAACATTTTTCTGGAGGTTCTTGTCAGTGAACAAGATGGAGACCATAGGAATCACAGAATAGTAATTAAAAAAAAAAGACAAATTATGAGTAATTACTATGTAATCTAAGGTATTTTGGGTAAAACTATTAGAAATAAAAGCACATAGATGCAATAAAATGCTTAAAAGACCAACAGATTTCTTGTATACTGAATATAACTTGATAGAAAATGTGAATGAAAACTGGAAGTCTCCTTAATAATAACAGATGCAAAACAATCCTAGGAATTAACTTATGAGCACATCTAAGAAAAGAACTTCAAAATTTCCATGAAGGCAAAGAAATCATTTAGGGTAAATTAAAATTTGTTCAGGTCTCAGTGTTTACAGAAATTACATATATGTTTACACTAGGAACCATGTACTTCCCATTATTAAATGGTGTCCTATCTAAAATTCCAGAAATTACCCAACAGGAAAGCACTGAAGTGTCTACTTAAAGCATGGATCCTTGGTCTACGTTTTGAGTGGGGTGAGAGTCTAGTTCTGACAAAGGGAGAAGCCAATCAGAGGCCTTGGGAGTGAAGCCGAATTGCATCTGAATCTACCACAGACCCTAAGATGGTCCCACTGAATGCCTTCAGGTCTTAGGAGAACAATGGCAGAGAAGCAGCATTTGGGGTCAGGGAGAGATGAGATTCTAAGACAAAGTGTAGCAGGGTGGATAGGTGAAATCTTATACAATAACTACTGACTTCATTGCACATGTTACTTTTTATTTTCATTCCATCAAAGTAATACATGTACAAAGCCTACAAATGAATTTCTGAAAATGGCCACATTAGTCAGGGTCCCACAGGCAACAGATGGTGTAATCAAGTGAGGCAAGAGAGGAGCGTTTGATGAAGGGACAATTTATTTTTATTATTTTTAAAAGATTTATTTATTTATGCATACAAGCTGGGGTACAGGCCAGAGGCATGGGGCAGCAAGAGAGTTCAGCAGAGAGAGTGGGGAGCAGAACAGGCAGATCGTCCGAAATACACTGCTGAGGGGAGCAGCGGGTGAGGCAGGAGAGGTTTGCTGCGCCATGTGGGAATCTCCCTGGCCGGGCATCAAACTTGTGTCACCGCTGCTGACAGCTCCACAGCGCAGCGCTCAACCGCTGTGCCACCAGGGAGGCCCTGAAGGGACAATTTATAAGGGCATGGCAGGATTGAAGGAAAGGAAAAAGGAAAGTGAAGCTTGCAAAGAGTGGTGAACACCTCTGAGCTTGAAATATCTCCCCAGGAGATGGTGCAGTTTCAGGAACCCAGAGGGAGGGCTGACAGCGTGGCTGGACAGAAGCCATGGTCTCTGAAGAGGGCTAATAGCCTGCAGCCTCAGCAGAGAGAGTGTGGAGAGGAAGACCTCAGAGGAGACTGCATTCTCCTCTGTCCTCAGCACCTCACTGACCAAATCCAGCCAGAAGCTGGAGGAGAAGAGAGCTGAGGAGAGGAGGTTCCCTAAAGTTTACCCTCCCAAAGAAGGATAGAGAAAGGTGGGGAATGATTTGTGGGTGGAATAGAAATCCCCTGCAAAATACTTCCAATTGCTGGAAAAGCTGAAAATAGAGATAAGAGGGAGTCAGCACCTCGTTGCAGGCTTTGGGCATGCCTGGATGTCTGGCAGCTTAGGTCTCAATGGCCACATACACAGGGGGAGGAGATAAAGCATACCCAAGTGAGCCAGGCCATTGGGGCACAATCACCCTTCAAGGCAGGGCCCTTGGAGGGCCAAACTTTCTAGGAAAAGGTGATCCAAAATAAATTAAAAAAAAAATAAAAAGAAAGAAAAGAAACAGAAAAGGTGATCCAGCTACCACTCCAGCTACCACTTAGTGATATGAAAGCATCTTTGCCTCTGCTGAGACTCTGGGCTGAATAATAAGGGCCTTCACTGAGAATACATAGACCGTTATGTAGCTTTTGTGTTACTCTAAAGAGATCTGATACCACTGGGTTCCTGATTCTTTGTCACCTCATTTTTCTGGAAGCATTACTCTAAAGCTTCATGGTAATATGTCTTTTCCATTCATTGTGTTGAAACTTGGCCTTCTTTAATTCCTGAGCCTATCCTGTGCTGTGCAAAGATTTGCCATGGTTCTTGTGCACTGCCTGGTAAGTGGGTGCTTAGTTTATTTGCTCAGCCACTTTCCATCTCCCCCAATTTTGGTGTGTCCATCATTCCTCTTTTCTTGTGGTGTTTCATTTTTTAAAAATTCATCTAGTGTTATCTATATGGGACTTGAGGAATGATCAGTGATTATAAGTGTTCATTCAACTTGCCTTATTTAGCTAGAAGATCCAATTATTAACTTTCCTTCTCCCCATCTCCAGAATAGTGAGTTGCTGCTCTAAGACTTCCCAGACAGGTGGAGGGGAGGAAGGGGGAAAGGAGGGAGAAATGATTTAATCCTTTCCTTTTTTGCCCCTTCTTTCACCAACATAAGAGCTTCGTAACAAACCCTGTTTCTTGGTGACTTGCTCTATTCGTGACTCAGTCTGGTGGTGGCACAGCTGGAGGACTCTGATGAACAGAATGATTTCACTCGGGGATGGAGGAAAAAGGGGGATTTTTCTTTGTTGAGTTTTAATTGTATTTCAGTAGTTAGACTGAGAGAAGAAGCCTGAGGTCCACATGTGGCTTATTCCTGTTCTAGGCACTGGGCTAAGGAAACCCGTAGATGGTCTTATTCATAAGTGGCAAGAAACCGAGCAAGCTAAGTATTATAAAGCTGACATTCTTCCCAAAGTCACTTGGGGATTTAATGCAACCCTACTTAAAATTCTGACAGGATCTTCTACATACCTAATAAAAATGATTTTACAATCACTTATAAAAATAGAAAGACAATAACACTGAGGAATATTTTAAGAATTAAGAGCACCCCACTTCCAAGCCAGAAGCCTGGTTTGCAGGATTAATGCTTCTCTCTCTCACTCCTTGGCATCCAGTCCATGACAGAATCTATCTTTAAAAGATACCTGAAACCAATCCATTGGCTCCAGCACCACAGCCACTGCCTTAACCCAAACTAGCACCATCATTGCAATAGCTGCCTAGGCTGTCTCCCCACACACCACCAGCCCCATCCAATCTGCTGTTCATTCAGCAGCCAATAAGGTCTCCCTCACTGCTGCCCAAACCTCTTCAGTGGCTTCTCATTGATCCTCTCTCTCCACTACTTTCCTTGTTCACTTTTTAACTGCTTCCCATTCATCCATTTATTCAGCACTATTAATGGAGAGACTTTCAATGTGCCAGGCAGCGAATTTGGTCCTAGAGAGATTATGAACAAAATCAGACTTGATTTCTGCCAACAGCTTTATGTTTGTAAAGGCAAAGGACAAAAACCATGAAAAAAAAAAAACAAGATATAGGTGTGTTAGCAATGAAAACAATTCTAATTTAAGATCAAAAGAATAATTTTATAACCATTAATTGACAAAGCCCAAACAAAAAGAATTTAAATTGAATGCCAAGAAGGGTGGGGGTAACAGAGTGAAACAGTATAAATGTTTGGGAGAAGAATTTGCAAAGATCTGAAGAGTATATTAAAAAAAAAAAAAGCCTATATCCTTTGCTCCAGCAGTCAAGGAGCTAATTCAAAGGAAGAAGGATATAGGAAGACTACACACAATGTTTTATACCACAGTGGTTTCTGCATTAGTAAAAGACCTGACATCACCTAAATGTTCAATAAATGAAGTTAGATAAGTGGTTTAGAGCAAGGATGACTATGGAACCAAAACCAAATGCAAAAAGCAGGATGCAATAAATTTAAGTAGGAGGTAGAAACTCTGCATATGGTTCAATATGTGAAGAAGTAAAATTACTTGCCAAGTGTTACAGTGGTGGTCTTTCAGGTGATTGGATTAATAATTAATCATTTTTAAACCAAGCAACCCAATGGCAAAGATGGTTGAATTTCATTGTAAAATTAACTTTAATTACATATATTTCCCAGTGGCTGCCATTATATATTAGGCAAGGTGTTGTCAAAGGAAAAAAATAAGTGGCTGCTGGAAAAAATATTATCTGTGTCAATATGTATTTTTTAAATGGTGTTAAAGTCGATACTGTGTCATATGGGGGGGGCCGTTATATATAGTTTACATCTCAGTGGGGATTACATTGATTCTGTGGGGTAGAGGCATTTGTCAAAATGCAGTACTCAGTGCTACAGAGTAAGGACACTCTGGAGCATCTGTCAGGCAACCCCCAATCCCCTGGCTGACTGGGCATGGACCCAACCCCTGGGACATCCCTATGTGGGAGCACTGACTGGCCATACTCTTCCTTTGCAGAACACATGCTCCTGGACTGCTGCTGGGCACCACAAACTGGCAGTGCCCAGGCAGACACGGGGGAACTGGCATTCTAATACCCCAGGGCTCCAGAGCTGATTCAGGCTCCTAATCCATTTTCTCATTGTAACTTCTAAATTAGGATCTCTGAGAGCAGGTCTTTGTAGAGTGGGGACAAGCTGTTCAGAATTTGGTATCTGTTAAGCCTATGTTGGGACAACAGGACCTTTATTGAAAGACAATTTGTGTATAAGATATTTAATTTTACTGCAGAGATGTCTTTTGTGACTGCCCCCAGAGGAAGGCAAAAGGAATCAAGAGACCTGAGCTTTGATTTTGGTTCTGACGCTCTGGCTCTATGATCTGAGCCTTTGACTTTGTACTTCAGTTTTTTTTTCACTTATACAATTAGGAGGTAAAACTTGCATGATCCACCCTTAAAATGGATTTGTAGGAATTGCTCCACTGGGAGTGTTTTTAAAGGATTTCACTATTTCCAGATGGCCAGTGGGGATATATGCATTACAATGGAAAGTGAAGGCCAGAGGTCTTTTAGGCCATCCTCCTGCCTTTCTTACCTCACCAGCTTAGTCCTTCCTAGAGAGAGGGGTGTCACAGCTGCAAAGAATGCACTGTTCTCGAAGAGAGGGACCCTTAGAAAAAGTATATGGGACAAACCCTTTTGCATAATGGATGAGAAGAGTCTCCTGCAGATATGACCACCTCTCAAGAGCGAGATGGCTGAGAGCACAGGGTGTTGCTGGGTCCTCCTTGCAGAGTCCAATGTGAATTCTCAAGGACAAGTTGCCAATAGAGAACTGAAGGGCAGACACCTTAAGTTGTTGTACTACCCTACCACAAGGGTTCTCAAAGAATGTTCTATGGGATTCCGAGACTCTTTCAACAGTGTTTGTGTGGTGAAGACATTTCCACAATAATACTAAGAGTTCATTTGCCACTTGTAATACATTGATAGTAATACTGATGGTACAAAAATTAGTGAATAGAACTGTTGGCACTTAGTTCAGATCAAGGCAGCAGCGTCCTTGAATTGTGTTAATAGTCAGTATGTTCCTCGATGAGGTAAACAACAACCAAAACAGTTTCAATTAAGAATGATCTTGAAACAATAAAAATTGTTACTTTGATTAAATCTCCATATTTGAGTGCACATCTTTTAATTATTATATGTGGCTAATCGGGAAATGTGCAAAGTACTTCTGCTGTAACTGAAGTACTGTGATATGAATAACTGCACTTGTGCAATTGTTTGAGGTGCAAGCTGACTGGATATTTTTATTTTCAAAAAACATTTTTACTTGTAAGAACAAATGACAGACAAATTACGTTATTCAGACATGAGAATGTGGCATACCATTTCTCAAAAATGAAGGAAGCCTGTCACTTCAAGGAAAATAACCGACGGGATTAGTTGCCAATGATAAAATTTTCACTTCAATCAAAACTTAGAATTTTGGAAAACTTGCATTCATTGCTGTGAATTTGATAGTTTTCCAACACTTGAATACTTTTCTGATGCGATTGGTAGTGATATTAATGTAAAACAAAATGTCTCAGTACCAGAATCATCTGCATAATTCAGTAAGCCAATATTCCAAATGACCAATGTATGATGTTACAAAATCATTCATTTGTAAAAGATTCATTTGAGTTGCAAGGTAATGCATGTAGCTCACTGACATGGTTTCATATTCCATAATTATCCCTTATGAAACTATTATTTGTAAAGTTTTGGTATAGTATTAAATATGAAAACATTATTAAAGTATTCTTCCCTCCTCCAGTTATATTTCTCCATGTACTTAAACCAAAAAAATATTCCACAACAGGTTGAATGCAGAGGCAAATATAAGAATCCAGATGTTTTCCATTGAGCCAGATTAAAGATATTTGCCAAACTGTGAAACAATAATGCTCTTTTCACTAAATTTCTTTTGTTTTGGACAATCCAATTATTTTCAAAAATATGTCTAAATGTAGCATGTGAGTTTATTATTTTTATTTCATTTCGCTATTTTGAAAAATTAGTGAGTAATATTTTTAAGTTTATGCTTTAATTTTTGATGTGGCAGATAATCAAGTGAGACAACCCATATGAACAAAAGTATGTTGGCATTCTCAATAATTTTTAGGTGCATGAAAAGGGACTTGAAATTTAAAGCCTTGAGGATCGCTGCTCTGAGATCCTTGTGGAGAAAGTGTTATTTTGAGTGCGTAGTTAAAAAGGAGAAGGGACTTGGCATTTATCAGTTTGTGCTGTGGTCTGGAAGCATCAGGGTTTATTGGCAAAATCATTATCAAGACAAAATCATCCCTGAAGCAGAAAAAAAGGAAAGTCATCTGTTATATAAGACTGGTAGAAATCACTTTTGAAGACAGAATTTTCAAGGTCCTGGTTAGACCCTCTTTCTGCCTCTCCATTTGGCCCCAGTGCTCCAAGAGTACAAATCTACCCTTTTCCCTCCAAGGAACATCTGACCCCACTCCCTGCTTTGTTCTGGGCATCTAGACTAGATATGGCATAGAAATCTGCCTTCCAGGTCATGATGACTGCCACCCAGAGTCCAACAATCACTCTGTAGTCCTCAGAAAGGAACCAGGAACCCCCAGGTGTGACAAATCAAAGATGAGCATGTTGTGGCTTTTGTCTCTGTCTGGTGGAGAAGAGAAACTCCAGAAGAAACAATAACTGCAAGAGGTGATATATGCTCTTCTGTACACCGTGACCAAATTTTTCCAAGCAAAGATTAGGATGCAAGCTGACATCTTGGGGGATCTGGAACATGTCTGTTACATTTATTAAGAAACTCCCAACAATTCCACAGAAATTCTAAAATGATTTATACTTGATTTGGCCCAAAGACCCAGAAACAATGGTCTGTACCTTTTTTTCTCCCTAATTCTGGGAAGTAACAGAGTCAGAATGGAAAAGAGCAAGAAGCATCTTAGTAATGAGTCATGGGCCCCTAACATTTTATTTCCTTTGGGTTAGTGGATGGGAGCCACTGCAGGAAAATTTTTTTTTGTATTTATTCCAAGTGGTTGGGCCTCCCCACCCCCACCCCCACACACATAGGCAGCGTCCATGTTTGTTCATGCAGGTCTCCCCACACCAGCTGAGGCAGATCAAGCTGAATCCCAGAGTCAGAAGAATGAACTAGAAAGAGGCTTCTAAGCAACCCGGCCTTGATTACATGTGGGTAAAATTAAACAATAAGGCTCTTGATCTGCCAAGAAATGCTGGAGGCCCCTCTGGGTGGGCTGTTAGGGAACCACGGAGGTTCTGGTCTGGACTGGGTCTTCGTAAGTCCCAACCAAGCGATCTTTGTTTTCCTTCCTTTGGACTTGACCCACATCCCTCTTTTCATCTTTCTCGTAGCCCCACTGTTTGTTCCCAGCTGTGGCAACTCCAAAGTGAAGTGAACGAGAACAAAACAGACAATGAACAGAAAAAGTAAGCTTAGTGCACACATGGACATCCTGCCACCCACAGCAGAGAGAATGGGAGGCGTGGGGTCCAAAAGGCAATCTGAACAAAAGGCAGGACCAGGAGCGTGACCACCCCCTTTACAGATCGGATCTTCTACTTACATTTGACAGTGAGCAAATCATGCTACCTCTCTGATCGGCAGTGAGCTCATCCCCAGCCCCAATTTATTTTGAGGGCCCAATGACATAACATGTGAAAATGCCTGTCACACATTAAGCCCACTGCTCAAGGTTATACTTTTCATATCCTTTGTGTGATTATTTGATTAGTGTCCATCTCCCCACGGATCTCTGAGTTGCTTGAAAACATGAGCTGTGTCTTTTTTGTTGTTGTTTATTCTTATCTCTCCAGAGCCTGTTCATATCTCTCCAGGGCTAAGCATAGTACCCAGCACATGTAAATATTTATGGAGACAACCATATGATAAAAGGAAGTTTGGGATCTGCTGATGCTTGTGGATTGGGATTGGCTATATGGATATGGTGTCAGGGACTCTAAGGTGGGATGTGGAATTAGCAGGACAGGGTGTGCTAATGGGATGCCAGTGGGTCTGGATGGTTAAGGATGCTGAATACTTCCTGACCTTGGTCTGTGGAGTCAAGAGTAGGTCTCTTTTGCCAACTATTTCCAGCACAAGAAGGCCTGCTCTATAGCATTTCAGAAGGACTGAGGTTTCCAAATGTCTGACCCAAAGATAAGCACCATAACCTTAAGAACAGTTTTTAAAATCACAGATCACTTAGAGCAATGCCATGCAAAGAAGCTAAATGCATACACTATTATCCTGCCTGTCCTGATGAACTCACGGATTTGGAATGTGAGGTTCAAGAATCAATTAAAAAGAGCAAGCATACCTGACATATTAGTGTACCCCACAACCAGACAGAACTTTGCAAGGTTCTTTCCTCCAACCCATAAAGTAGCTAACTCTACTCACGGGGATAATCCTTAGGATGTGTCTTCTCGGACCAGTTCCCATAAAATGTGAGTCTGTATTTGGCAGTTCCACAGGCACAGCAGTCTAAGATGGGTTTGTCCGTAACCCCATCAAATGTGGAATCTGAAACAATCAGAAAAGTCAGCAGGTTAGGGAGCTTATTTATAAGACCGTGCCTTCTTGGTCCCACCCTGTCCTTAATGCTTTGGAAAAGAAGATGAGGTGCAGATTTCATTGATTAATAACACCCAGAACCAGGTCATTACTAGGGCTATACAAGGTTTTTGGATCCTTCTAAGTATAGTAACTGCATTTAAATAATGAATACAGAACTTTTGCTCTATGAATGTGAGGAGAACTGTGGGACCAATAAGGCAGAATATTTGGGGTAGGGGTGATCTTGGGGAATCAGGAGTAATTTTTTACTCAGTTGTCTTGGTTGGGTCCTAATCTTCTTCCCCACTCCTCCCACAACAGGAATTCTCCACTAAATCTCTATTTTCTTTAAAAAAGATTCTCTGGGGCCAAAGCCACAAGAAGGAGTGACTTTGAATGGGAGCAGAAGAATAAGTAGAGAGGCACAAATTACCACTGGAAAAATAAAAAGCTATGCATATGTAGTCACACCATGTCTTATCAAGATTTTAGTGACTACTGGGAGGAGTAGAGGTCTGGGAATAATGTTGATAAGTTCAGGTTTATTTTAGTATAGAAGCAGCAGGAAAAACTTAACAAGATTCCCTCTCTGCCCCCATTTTTAGCTGTGAAAAGCTGATAAGTGGGGAAAGAGATTACATGAATAAATTCAGTATTTCAGACTGTCAAGCCCACATCCCTAATTGTGCATTGTTGCTTTTAGTCTGTTCAGCTTCCTGCAAGATGAAAACAATGACTACAGATGCAACTTGCTTCAATTGCTTTTTCCTTGGTTCCTTGGCAGTATCAACACAAATACCTATTTTTTTCAAGTTGGACATTTATTCTCAAAATTATACAAAGAACAGCAACAAAGAATATACAACTTTTTTTTTTTTTTTTAGTGTCAGGAAGAGCATTTTACAAGTCTTCTACAGAACACTGGAATAATTTAATTTGAATATGTAATACCTGGGATGGGTGGAAGCAGTGAATTCTGGGATCCAAGAAAAAGACAAAGGGATGGGATACTGGATTAATAGCTACAGTGCATAGAGTCTTTGTATGCACTGATCCCTAAATTAATTCCATTTTAAAGATCAGTCAGCTGAGGCAGATTAGGTAACCAGCCCAATGTACAGACACGAGTGATGCAGGCAGAACTGGAGCTCAGATCTTTTTTAGTCCAGAGTTGACATGCTTAATCTCTGCCCTATATCACACCAGGGAGGCCTTCTGTTGGGTAAGTCTGCAAAAACCCCAATGAGACAAGTTCTTTTGAGAGTTTCTCTTTTTGCTTTTTCAGATGAAGAATGGTGCATTAAAAAATTACCTCCCAATATAGATGCAGGATTTCTAAACAGCCACAAAGAGGTCTGAAACCAGCCAAAATAGAAATCATTGTTTGATTACTTTTTGTACATTTGGAAGAAGCCAAAGCTTTGTGTTTCAGAGGCTCCCCACAGCCTCAGGTGCACGAAGTCCAGATGTGCGTCCTGTGTGAGTCATCTGAGAGTTAAGGGACAAGCCCTGTTGAATATATTTTGAGAAAGGTAGCATATGTCAAAACTTCTAAAGAATTTTTCTTTTTAACTTTCTGTGGTGATCAACTATATTGTTAAAAAAAAAACAACTAAATTAGTTTTGAAAAAGGAATTCAGAGCTAAGAGAGACATGCTGGGGTTTCAATTGTAACTATCAGGCACTGTTAAATGAGGCAGCAATAATCTCTCAAAGAACCAAAATAGGGCAAATTGGCAGCTTTACCTATCAAAGGGCTTTTGTATATAAGTGGTGAATTTAAGGTATCTTCAGGAGTTCAAGGGAATGTACTAGTAATAAACCTTTTGGAATTCCAAAGGAACTTCCATTTACAAAACAAATTTGTAACTCTGAAAATAAAAACAGACATACTGTTTCCTATGGAGGAAATGCCTATTGGAAATGAATCCAGTTTTAAAAGGGCAGTGATAACAAGTGTGAATTTATCCCTGTTGCTAACACAGGGGCCTTCCCAATACAGGAGACTTCAGGCCAAGCAGCGTCTTCTGAGCTGCCCCTTCTCCCCATTACTACTCCTAACCCATGAGCTGCCTTTTCAACTTTTGTCTTTTATTCTTCATTCTGCTTCCCCCTTTCTCCCATTTTTTATCCCTTCTCTGCCCACATTTTCCTTTCTTCCCAGTTTTCCCCTTCATCTGCCCTTCTCTCTGTCTCTCTCCCTTAATTGTTTGTGACAGGGTATTAAAGTGAACATGTGTATGCTTATATTCATTATAGGTAACCTATTTGAATATTTTATGCATCTCTGTTTTTAATTGTAAGTCACTTAATGTTTCATGATTTTTAAAAAATTAATACATTCCATTGCTTTTCATCTGTGTCATTGTCTTTTTTCCCCCTAGGAGTTAATAGCTTCAACTGGGAAAAAAAAAAATAGACACTAGTGTCTGTCTCCCCTTCTTTCACAGGTTTGATTGACTCACCAAGGAAATAAAGAATGTGAGGATCTTAATGAAAAAACTAGAGATAATTCAGTAGGCATACATAGTTAAGGAAAATTCCTTCGCTCTCTGCGTATGTCTTAGACTTTCTTAACATGATCTGCTTTGCTAGCTAATGGGTATTCTCATGGTTCTGCTATCTCCAGGGACCATCTACAATTATACCTAATGATCCTATAGCTCAGGTCCTGCTGAGCCTTTTCTTGGTCCACAGCATTGCCATTGAAAAGTGGTCTTTTTATACAGACGTGTGCTTTTTCATTTTGATAGGATTTCTGTCTCAGAAGTGATAACCAACAGAGATTTGACATTCCATTTTATTGACACTGAATCTGCAGCATTTTAGCATATTTGTAGCTTAGATACAACTTCCTACAACATCGGGACTGAGGCTTTGGAAAAGACGATTGCTGTCAATAAGTGGGAGTGTCAGTGAAGTGTCTCCTCAGAACCCTGAAATCTAAGCAGTAAGGCTGTCCTTTGACAGTCAAGCTAATAAAACCACATCATCTTGCCTGTGATTAGCAATTGGTGGGTGAAGACTCAGAGGTGGACTGTCCATGTGTGATCCAGAATAGCCACAACTCTAATCCAGGGGACCTCATGTCGTATCACGGAGGCAAGGGAGTGGAAACTTCTTGAGGAACCAAGAGACTCAACATTTGAGATGATCCTTGTTTGAGAATAGTTGAGTGACTTGGAGGACAATTAACTACAGGACACGAAAGTCCCCCAAACCAAGTGTGGTGATGGCCACCAGGAAGCTGACTAGGACTCTGGCCCACAGGATCCCACTTTCTGGCCTTATGGCAGGACTGACCCTGAAGCAGGGCATCCAACTCTCTCCCCTTCTGCTCTTTCCATGTTCTCCAAGCAATTTCCACATAAGACCTGGTCTCTGCACTAGCTCATCCATCAGAATACCTAGGCTGTGTTATGCTTTGATCTCTGAAAGGCGACAGTGCAAGTTACTGCATTGAGAGGTAGTCTCTTTGCTAGAAAGGCAATGGTTAAGGGCACTAGCTTCTAATTTCAAACCCTTCCCTCTACTGCTAGTTCAAAGATGCTGAGTGGGGTATTTAAATTTTCCATGCCTTGGGCTTCTCATCTGCAAAAGAGGAATGATATATGGTCTTCACCATATAGAGTTGTTGCGTAAATTACATGATTAGGCATATGAAATGCTTAGATTAGTACCTGGCCTGCAGCACAATAAACAAATAAATATTTTTTTAAAATGAGCTGTCATTATTTTCCCAGAAGACCTTGATAATCTTCCTTTATCTTGGGAGTTTGTGATTTGCTAGAATTGGAGAGGATTATTTCTTCTCAAAATACTAATTGCTCTAAATGCGAATAAAAATTCTACAAAAATGCATAGAAATTAGATAAAGGTGTATAATTATACAGCATTTTCTATTCTTATTCTCTAATGACTTCTAAGTACATTCAAATGCTTAAGGCTTTAATTTTTTATGGCAGATTGATAAACAAGCTTTAAATATAGATACAAGATTTAAATATAGATAATAATAGCTAACACACACATAAACACACACATACACTGTATACACAGCATTTACTATGTGCCAAGGAGGCAGGGTACTGGCTTACATATATTCAGTCACCCGGCTAGGAAGGACAAAAGCAGGATTAATCCCAGCCTGGATCTGAATCCCAGTCTCTGTTCCAACCTTGCCTGTCAATTTGGTCTCCATGAGCTTTGTTAGAATGCCTTCAACCCAGGGAGGTGGTGTTGATGAGCTTGCCAATTTCAGAAACAGATCCTTGAATGTAGTGAAATCACTAAGTCACTGACCCCTTGACATCTCCATCTTCTGCTGGTCTTCCCTGGAGAAAATATCCCAGATTTCCCAGGTGTCACACAAGTTCCTGCTTACTCCAGAGACCCATCACACAGTCCTTAAAGGTACACCATTGTGCATTCCTTAATTAAGTCCTATGAATTATTCCAAGGAACCTCTTCAGAATAATCACTGTTTCACAAAAATAAGATGATGCCAATATAAGGCACATTATCTCCTACCCAGGGAATCAAGCTGAGTAATTAGGGCTTAAGGTAGATCCAATTATCCACAGCACACAGCCAGATTAAAAATCGGAGCTACGTGAGGAAGCAGAAAATGCAGGAATCCAGAAAGTTCAATCATCTTGATTCCAACAGCTGGATGCTTTGACTGAAAGAACCAGCTACCACTTACCTAGCCCTCCCCCACCTGCATTTCTTACCTTGTTCACAAAGTTTCTTGGTCAGAGAGCCCTCATCCTGAAAATAAATGATGCGTTTCTGTACGATGCTGGCCCTGTGGGAGAAGCAGATACACGGGCAGTGGTGAGTAAGGTGGGCAGGTTTGGGGGACCAGTCAGATCCTTGCTTGGCTACCTACAGCTGTGCCATTTTGGGTGAGTTTCCCCAACCTGCAGTGTCTCAACTTCTTTATTTAGTAATAATGCCTACCTCGCGGGGTTGCTGTGAGGACAATGTAAGAAAATATGTGTCAAGATCTATTTTGTCTAGCAGCACATAGCTAAAAGCCATTTAATAAATAAATACTAATTATTGTGTTGTTGGTGGTGCAAATATCTGGTAAGGTAAGAAAGTGAACTAAGCATTTTCAATAACTTAACTTCTCAATGGTTCATATTACTCTAGTTTTGTGTCAAACCACTGAGGCCATTTATAGATCAACCAAATTCAAATGAGAGAAGCATGTCAAATCCTCCTTCTGAAGGAGAAAAAAGGAATTTAAAAATATATTGTGATATGTTCTGAAAATGTCATTCTATATCTTTCCTGAAAGTCTAGACGAAACTGTCTCCTACATTCTGAACAAAGATGACTTCAGCTGTTATCTCTCTCTCTTAAACATGTCAAATGCAGGATCTTAGGATTTGGAAAGAATATTTTGAGGTTGAAAAATGACTTACATTGGGCCAGCACATATTTTCTTTTTAATCTGGGATGGCACAGACAGGCCACTTCTCCTCTAAAGCAGCTGATTTTCAGCCGGCCTTACTGAGGTTGACTCCAGAAATTTGGTGTTCCGGTAATAAGAACATCTACAGCACTTAAAATTGAGATGTTGCCAATGATCTTGGGCCATTTCCATTGATTTTCTTCAGCAATGTTACTCAATCAAAATGTGATTTTCACTTTTATTTGCTCTATTTAACAGATAGAGGAAAGAATCCTTTGACTCCAATATGACTGGCCACTGGGAACAAGCGAGAGTCACAGGAACTGCCCTGGGTCTCGTGACCTCAGCCCAGAAGGAGGCCATGTGTGCTTGGATCTGCAGAGGACAGAGGCAGTTTTCTCGATGGTCTGGGCCTAGGCCAAAATAACTTTCTGAAGAAACGTCTGCTCTACACCCAGTCTTGCACAAAAGAATAAGATTCAGGCTGGCCTACAGATGTCTTTTACAGTCTTTCCCCACCCAAGAGAGACAAGATGTTGAAATAAATGACTGAAATATGTTTCCTGTCTACACAAAGTGACTTTGATCATTCATCCACTCTGTTGACCATCAAGCAGAAAGTTTCCTCAGGCCAAAGAGAATACTCTTGAGAACACTCACTCTCACCCTAAAGCCAAACAACAAAGCCTTTTTTAGTCAGAAAATCCCATCATCTACCACAATGCTTTCCAGAGTGTTCTCCACTGAAGAATGCCTCAGAGTCAAGAAATGCCTCAGGAACTCCATGGAGGGAAAAGAGAAGACCAAGTGGGAGGCCTCCAAGGTCCCACATTTTTGCTTCAACCAAAGTCTCCATCCTTATTTTAACCAAGCAGCCTCCTCCCCAATTTGCATTCCCTTTAGAATGTACTGGTATCTTTTCAATAAATAGTTGTTGGCCTGCCACTGTTGGTGTTGGTCAGACACTGGCAGGGACACTGTCATGAATGAGACAGGTGGGGCCACTTTCCATTCTCAGAGTTTACAGTCTAGTGGGGGTGGGGGAAACTAAATCCGCAGCTGATCATTTAACATAACCATGACTAACCCTCAATGGCAGAGTCCACAGGGGGTGAGGGAGGATGACACAGATTGCCAAGTCAGGAAAGGCTCCCTCCACAAAAGATGGCCAATCTTAGATTTGAAAGAATGAGAGGTGATGAGGCAAGTAGGAACAGAGCAAGGAGAGGACATCCTTTGTAAAATCTGGAGGTAGGTAGGTCATGGATTCTTTGGAAAACCTGGAAATGGGAAGTCAGAGACAGGTGATGAGATTAGCTGGGGAGCAGCCAGAGCCTAGGCCCAGAGCCTGCAGGGGGATGGCCTTTACTCCGAGTGTGAGGAAATAGCTTGGAAGAGTGTGTCCTGAGGAGTGAGTGGATAAGAGATGCTCTTTTGAAAGAGTACTTGGGCCCCAGAGTAAAAACAGTTTCTGGTGTGGTTGTAGGATACAGCTTTCCTATGCAAATAGAATTTTGTTTTAATAAAATACAAACTTACCATGGTATTCAAGGTTCATCACAAAATTTCTCCAAATATCCCTCTGTCTTCACTTCCTTCAGACTCTGAGAAATGTATGCCCCTTGTCTAAATGCCTTTTCCACTCCACCAGTCTCTTTGCCTGCACTACTTCTTCTCCCAGAATCTCCCAGCAATCACCTGCCTGATCTAGTGTCTGTTAACAAGTACCCTGAATTTTCTTTTTCTTGCTGCATAGAACAATGTCAATGAATTACACGTATGATTTAAAGACAGGATTAGGCTTAGCATATTTAAAACACTCCACAAATTTTTCAAAATAAGATTGTGAAAATTTGGGAAACCAGAGCTATATCTTATATCTGTCTTCAGGATCTCATGCCCCTAGATCTGTGTCCATGGGATTCCTTTTTCCTTCCTTGTGACTCCTCAACACACACACCACACCATACAACATACACACATGCCCCCCCATACACAGCATATGCCCCCCACACTATATCCCACACCCCACATACAAGCCCCTCACACACCATACCAGATACTACCACACACTCCACCTCACCCCACACATAATCCACACACCAAAACCCACATCCCTACACACATACCACATCATACCCCACAACACACACACATATTTTATGCCACCCAACCCCCACACCACTACACATCCCCCTACAACACATACACACATACTATAACACGCACACTTCATACACCATAAAAACATACACAGGGCGTGATGGCAGTCTGTCCAGTGCTTGGGGAGACACAGGTACTCAGAGAGATGTGGGGGTGGGAAGTCGAGGTGTGGGAGGCACTGGGCAGAAGTAAAAGTGTCCAGAACAGCTGATGCCACTCAGGGAAAGTGTAGAGCGAGAGGGAGCTGAACTCAGAACTCTGAGGAAGCCAACACTGGCCTTCACAGAAAGGCAGATATGCTAGCAGAGACCACGGTTTTGGCACAGATGACTGCAGAAGATGTTTCTTTTTATTCCTCATTTGGCCAACTCCACAGAGAGTTTTATATTCTGAGAAAATGTATTTCACTTTAAGTCTGCTCCTATCAAAAGCATAAAACCAGCTGAGATTTATAAATCATATTATAGTTCAGAAAAATAATAGCTTTACAAGATGAGAAAGCTGTTAGTAAGAATTCCCTTAGCATTTCAAAATGACAAATTTCTCCCATTCTGTGTTGCAATTTGGCAGTTCTGTTGCATAGCATTTATATACTGATATACTGAATGCTCTCTTATCATGAGAGACCGTGTTAAGGAAATCTAAATTAAATTTCTCAGTATGTTAGCATCTCAAACTTTGGAATATCGAGGTTCTGAATAACTTACTAATCATTTCAAAAGTTTTCTTTTGAACATAAAGTGGAACATTTCCAGAAATGCAAAATATCTTAGATGCCTGACCCTTTTCTGTCTGAAGGGCTCATTCATTAGCTATTTTTTTTCCTTGAGAAATTTGCCTATTGGAGTAGGTAAGTTGTGGGCCCGAGACTCCTGCTCTCACCAAAAAGGGACGTGATCATCTGAGGTTGGGTCACTGCTATAAAGAAGGAATTCATGCAAGGTCCTTACTACCTGCAAACCGTACAAAGTAAATAGCCCGTGGGGTAGCCACCATCATCCTGTTGTTAAATCACTAGCCCCTAACAAAGTGCTGGCACTTGAAAGTGCTTCATTAAGAGTAGCTATCACTATGGTTGATGTCAGGTCTGACTCCTTGGTGTTCTGGGAGAGAGGTGAGGGTGGCACCTTTGTCAGCTGCTGCAGGTGAACGGTCAAAATGAAGCTTTGGCTTGTGGTCTCCAGACTATTTTTGCCAACTTTCTTCTCAGTTTTAATAGAACTTGTATTATTGAACATTTCTTGGAATACTTTACAAAGTTTGTCTATGATCTTAAGGAAGTTTTCTATATTAGTGACCAGGTTTATAACCAGCAACTACTTCCTTCTCCCAGTGAAAGGACAACTCTGTGGGAAGACCCAAGAATGAAATATTAAAATCCCAGGGGTAGTAATAGCATCGGGAACTGAGGTTATCGGCTTTATTTTATTTCACAAGGAGGTCAAGTGCTAACACGAACATGGTCTCACTTTGATCAGTAAATATTTACAAAGACTAGGTGCATCTTGTGAAGTAGGCACCCATGAATCTTTTATAGCTTTAGGTGGACCTCAGGAAATGGAGCTGTGTCCAGGAGTTAACAGCATCCTGACAGCCAAGAGAAGGTGCCCTTGGGAGAAGAAAAGTGAAAGCTTATCTGCAGTGCTCTGTCTACCACACACAAAAGAACTCTGTGGCTTCCCAACAATAAGGTCACAATCCAAGTTTGGGATCACAGAACTATAGAGTCAGAGACTGTCAACCATTACTGTGACCAGCAATCCTCAAAATTGCCTTGAGATTACTTTTGCTTAGTTATCACTCATTCACAAAACATTTACTGAGAATTATTTTGTGTGGGGTGCTTTGTGAAGAGTTAAACATTCAAAGATGAATAAGAAAGAGATGGTGCCTCCTAGTAGGAGCTCCTCATCCAGTGGGGAAAAAGAGAAACATAGAAAAAAGAAACAGAATATCAAAGGGGTACACAATAATGGAGGGGCGGTGGGAGGCCGAGGAGCAATGACTAACTTTGCCTTGGCAAAGCTCCAGACACAATGATGGAGACAATAAAGGTCTGAATTGGAAGAGAGGCAGTGGAAATGGAGAACATAAGAGATGCATCATAGGAAAGTGCATCAGAACTTAGTAATTTACTGGACCTGGGGCAGAAAGAAAAGGTTGAGTACAAGACAGTTATGTTATGGCCATTAAGCATCCTTCTCAATGCTTCACAAATACTAACTCATTTAATTCTTCCAAAACCTCATGAAGTGTATTCTACTCTGATTCCTGTTAGACAGATGAGAAAACTGAGGCAGAGGGAGGTAAGTTAACTTATTTCTCACCTACAAACTCCAATGGCTAGAGGGAAAGAAGAAATGTTCTTAGGAGAAATGTTCAGTAACAAGGATTTTACTCGAATTTGGAAGAGGGTGGGCAATAGTGATGCCAGTGACTGAAACAAAAGACAAGCAGGCGCAAGGAGGAATTTTTTAACTTTTGGAATTTGTATTGAGATCATCAGAGATTCACATACAGTTGTAAGACATTATACACTCTGCACAGTTTTCTCCCTTGATAGCATTTTTGCAAAAACTTCAGTATAATATTATGACCAAGATGTTGACATTGAGAGGCTTGAGCTGGGCAACAAAATGTTGCAAGAGGTTTCGAACATGACCAGATCATGCTATTCTAAAGAAGGTGTGCCTCTGACAACCTGCCATAATCTAAAACAGAACATTCTTAAGGGACTTTCAGAACATGCAGGATACCAGGAGCCAACTGGAGATTCATCTACAAGTGGTATTGTGACTCAGAGGCAGAAGGTCCCTTCTGGCTGGACATAGAGGAGGGAGAGATTGGCTTGGGGAAGTTATTGGTAAGAATGAGGTTGATCTTCTTGAACTTCTTAGAAAGATGGCACTGCAATTGGACTTGGAGTCTTAGACTGAGTCTATAACTTGGGACAGGCTCTTTGCAGCAGTTAGAGCTGCACACCAAACAGAGTTCTTTCCCTTGGCAGGTCCACCGTCCTTGGACCTTAGAATCAATGCCATCTGCTCTGATCAGACGTCTCAACCTGAATCAGGGGCATCGGCTCCACATGGAGTTGCAAGGACACATGCAGTTTGGGTTAGCACCAGTATCCTGCTAAGATGCTGTGAGGCTCTTCACAAGACTACAGCTCACTCCCAACCTTGGATGATCATTGGATTTCTGCAGCTCTTTATACATATTGTTGAACAAAGTCACATCTACAAAGCCCTGGTTCTGATTTTAACAAAAACGAGAGAAAAACTTATTTTAAGCACTCAGTTGAATTTTTTCTTAGGATGACCTTGGGAATAACAAGCTATGGTGCCATTTTCTCTTATTGTAAAATTTCATACCTAATCTTTATCATCGATCTTGTTAGTACGATTACTCTGACATTTTAAAATTGACTCCCCCCAAAAAAATCCAATTGAAAATTAAAATTAACAGTGAGGAATTTATTTTCATTTGAGAAGGTAAAAAGAAAAAAAAATAAAACTGGATCATGTCTTAAAAGATTAATATAGACAAGAGAGACATTAAAACCAGACAGAGATCCTTTCACTCATATTTCTGTTTAACAGAGTAGATACTACAAGCTGTACTAGGAATTGGGGGTGCAATGATAAGTAAAACAAGGTATGTGTGGCACCCAGTGAGACAGCCTGTTGAAAGACAGGGAGTGATCTGATTACTCAGAACAATGATGAGCTTCTAGCCCATATCCATCCTTATATCTTTCATGCTTACAGAACCCTCACTTTGGAGGGGTAGTGCCTGGTAAAGACATTCATGACTGCCCTACTCCCACTTTCCTTGCAGTGACCCACATATAATCTCAATAACGTAAAAGGTTTATAGGATTGAGGGGAGACCTGCTGAGAAAGTTTTGCTTTCCAGATAAATTAATGACCCATCCTGACTTCTCCCTTTTTTCAGACTTTGATTACAAACACCAAATGTGAAACAAGGCAACCATATTGTGGTTAAAAGGAAAAGACCAGGAATAAGCACAGAGACGCTGGCCCTGACATCACTGACCTGCTGAAGCAATGCTAGCAGTCACCGACCTCTGGCCCTCTTGTTATGTGAGAATAATAAATCTTATTTGTGAGCCTATCATTGGTAAAACGTTCTAAAGAAAGCTACTTTCAAAAGCCTAACTAGTGGACAGCAGTATAAAGAAATATTGTGGTAGAAAGAGTGCAAATTGGAAGGTAAGGCACAGCAGGTCTGTTAACCCTTCATACCAAGCCAAGAGATTGCCCTGGGGAACCACTGAAGAACTTTGTGAGCTATGGGGGTCAGCATGCTTTGCCCAGAAGAGTCTTAGAGTAGGATACTCAGGATGAGGCCTTCAAAGGGTGTCTCGATCTGGTGGCTGGGAGGTCCTGCTTCCCTTTGCTGGAACTTTCCATAGGGCGCAGGGGACAAGCACCTGTTTACAGTGACTAGGAAGAGGGCAAGCAGAACTGCGAGTACACTTAAGACTGAAGAAGACGAGGCTGTAAAGGGAAGGGATGTGCGTGGGAGTTTGACAGGGAAACACAGCAAGAGAAATATTCATTCTTGCTCTGGAGGAGGCTTTCACACGCCTGTAAGCCATGGTGAGAAACAATGGAAACCCTTAGGGGTACCTGCTAGATCTGGCTGGATATTTGTCATCTGCTGGAAAAATCTTAAATAAACTAACCGACAAAATAAATAGACCGCAGGATGGAGTCCTAGTTCTGGAGCCCTGACAGGTAGGCAATTGTGGGTAACGAACAGGACCATTTCTCATTTCTTATAATTGTTTTAAAACAAGCTATCAATTTTTTCCCCAGTATTGGTCAGCCCTTAATGGGTTCCTCCCTCTGGCTTAAATTATCCATGGCATTTCTTAACCTTGCAAAGAGATACATGTCTAATCCTTGAGACTGGAGTCAAAACAGTATCTCCCAATATATCTTCAGGTCAAAATATCTTCTTCTCTTAAGAATACAAGGAGTTTGATGTTCCTTAAAAAATCACTTTTATTTTTTTTCAGTCAGTTTTAACATTATTCAGCATTTGGCAAATGATTGTATGTACCTGGAGTCTCAATAGTCAGGGGGCAACGGAGAGGTTCACCACTTCTCTGAGAGAGTTGAACCCATGATTGTGAGGTCTTATACAGTTAAGCTGCTGGTCAGGTGGCCAGAGCCTGCCTCATCCCCACCCTCCCCCAACACAACTTCACATCTACAAGGCCTCACCAGTGGGAGCCCCTTCAGCCCCAGGACTGTGCTTTGTTCATCGCTGCAGGCCTGGTAGGACCAGAGGAGCTGGCCAAGGCTGATTGAACCCGGGGTCCTTCACCTGGGGTCTGCAGACAGGATGATGACATTTTGCATGATGTACACATGTGTATATTTCCGGGTAGGAGTTCATAGCTTTTAACTGCTCCTCAAATGGGGTTCCTGACCTTGAGAAGCTTAAGAATAGCTATTAAGTCTGAAATGAATGATAGCAGATATGTGAAACGGCAGCACTGTCATTCCATTTAATAAAATCTCCAAATAAGATATATGCTTCTAAGAGCCCACCCCACCCCCAAAGATAAAGGTTAAATTTTTATTCCAAGCACCCAAGCCTTCAACTGTTTTCTCTTTCAGACTATGCTCTGATCTGACAAGGAAACCGTCTCAACTGGTAAACAAGAAACAGAAAGCAAAGCCTGGCTCCTGTGGGGCTCCAGTGCTCCTTGCAGAGTCCTTGGTGCACCATGCAGGGTGTAGGTAGAATAACATCATCGCCCCAGTCTCTCCTTAGAGAGGAAAGCGCCACCACAGCACAAGCTCCCTCCCAGCTGGTTCACTGTCATTACTCTCTGCACTGGGACCAACTGTGCATGGGCTCCCCCCTTTCTGTGAGCTTCTATAAGCCAGGTCGGGCAGCCTCATCCTTTTGAGTGTAAGAAAACAATCCAAGCAGCAAAGCAAGGTTATTAAGCACAAGCCACCTGCCACCCTTTCCCTTTCTGGGGAAGCCTTTCTGATGTCATCCAGATTTTCTGGTGCAGAACAGGAGCTTCATGTACAGACATGTGTGTTAGGAGATGCTCCCTCCCCCAGGCTAGGTTGGGAGGGTGTGGGGTGGTGGTTATGGTTCTTAGCTAGGGATTCATGGTCCCTGAATGGGTTTCAGAGAATTCCTGAACTCCTGAAAAAACTAAAATTTTCAGCAAGTGCATTGATTTGGGGAGAGATTCTATAAAAACCATTGCCTCAAATTAGGAACCATGATTTTCATGTCAGTTAGAATCCACCGAGTCCTCTCCCCCCTCAACCTCAGGAAGGACATGTCTGGCAGATTTAACGAAAGAGCCCCTCTACAACAACCATAACCTCCTACAGGTTAAGACCGTAACCTCCTCCCCTTGTAAAGCCATCCAAATTACCTACATTCCACCAGGGGACTAACTGTCACCTCTAGCACATTATCACTTCCTCGAATAGCAGTGACACCATAGTCCTAATTATCCCATGTCTTACCTCGGCCCTGCATTTTCTCGACCCTAGTACAGGGTCTGGCACATAGTAGGTCCTCTCTAGACAAAGGTTCTGATCTTAGTTATAGATGATATCATCCAAATTCTTGGCTAAACGTCTGGACACAAGCACAAGCTGCCTTCCAGGTCTGACTGTCCCCCTCCTCGCCCCCCGCCCTGCACCCACCCCAGTGTCTTAGACTCAGCCCTGTCTCTTCACTGGGTGCAGAATGTGTGTCCCATGTCCTTTATGGCTGCTGCCTGTGCTATTCAATAAACCAGGAATGTACTTCTGCCTCCTCTCTGCCTATTCACACTCACGCATTTGACGCCATCTCACTGACAGATCATCAGGAGTGAGTTTCTAGAATGCTATGCTCTTTACCCTTCCTTTGGTGTTTGGGCATAGGGTACTCCTATGTTTGCTTGCCCTTTAATATTCTGTATTACGACTTAATTGATTGTATGTTTACATTTTATACTTTCAACGAAATTCTGAGCTTTTCCAGGAAAAGGAACTTGTGGACCCTCGTGACCCCTCTGAGCACTTAGCATAGTGTCTTTCATGCAGGAGGCACTGGGGTCATTGACCTGATACGTCTTCATATCCGAACTTTACTGGTAGTTCAACTCTTTTAGAATCAACACAGTGTTGTGTGTCCACCACACACCCAGGATTGGGCAAGAAGCGTAAAATCTTCTGTATCACTGGTGCCACACAGCATGCTGGGGGTACCAGCCGACAGCGGCTGACTGAGTCCTGGAACATTTTCCACTGCACAAAGGCCAGTTAAGTCTGCTTTGCTTTGCTCAAGCCAGGCAGTTTGGCTGATGGTAACCACTGTTTTCAAAAGAAACCATTCGGACTGAATTCAAAATCTCTTCACAATGTTGGGAATCAGCAGGAGGCGGTATGGCTGCCAGGAGGAGGTTAAACAGAGGGCAGAGTTTTCTTTATGGGAAAGACAGTTGCTGATTGCACGACGCATTCCACTTCGCTCATCCTTGAGTTGGTTCTTCAAAAAAAGACGCCCACAGGCTTTATATTTTTGACTCACTCCAGGTTTGCCCCAGGTTTCTTCTTTTCAACATCTGCACCCCTCTTGTAGCATCTGACCTCATCCTATGTCATATGAGCTCATCAGAGTTGAGCGCCATAATCATGCTGAACCCCCACAGAGTCACAACACGAGAGCAGCAGCACGAGAATAAATGTAACCACAAACTCTGGGCATGATTTGCCCTGTTTTCTAGTCTAATAGAAAATACTTTCAGAGATAAGAGAGGGAAGGAAAGAAGGCAGGGAGAGAGAGAAAGAGAAGAAAAGAAAGAAAGCCAAGAGCTCTAATTTTCCTAATAAAAAATGTGGGAGTAGGACTTTAATGTATAGAGTACAAGTGGTCAGATCTTTTAAAAATATGGTGAATTAAAAACATTTCACTAATTCTTGAGATGGGGGACTTGGGAATAATTCTGGAGCCTCTTATGCATGTTAAGCAAAGTACTGCAAGCCTTTTTTTCTTCAAATAGGCAAGGAATAAAGACCCAATAAATCAATTAAAAAATCTATCCTAAGGTGACAGTGTAACTACATTTACACGTTGCATGTCTCAGAGAGAGAAGGAAGTTGAACTTGAGAGCATGTGTCTGTGGGACATGCTTAGAATCATCATACAGTAGGCGTGGGTGGGAGAAGTCAGAGTGGAGATAGAGAAGAGCCAGGGGGAGGTTTCGCTTGCCTCATCTCCACAAGGGGACAAGAGTAAAACCAGATGGTGGCCCCCTTTACCTGCAGGGGGCAGCACAGCAGATGTCTTTGGAGTGGACTCTCACAGTGTGCTCCAAAGATAAAACTTTCCCAGGGTTGGTGCCTTGGCCATTGCTACCTTTTATGTTTTCAAGGGGATGCATTAGATTGGGATATACATTTCTCCAGTTTTCTGGATGACTCCATGTCAAGAGTTTCTAATACAAAGATACATTCCAAGAAAGCAAACCAGCAGAAACCTTACCCTAGCAGGGATTTGATAATGTATTTGTATGGTACTCTGCACTGTTTTTAACCCACCCCCATCCCCCCACCCCTACCCCCCACCCCCCGTGCCCAAATGCATCAATCTGCATGTTTCTTTGGGCTTAATTGGTCTTAAAAATCTATCATTCAACTTTCTGCTGACTTGGAATCTTCTGTTCAGGCTACCCTTGAGATGACCAGGAATCCTCATGTCCAGAGATCTAATGTCACAGACTGGCCATTTGCAATGCTAATGTCCTGAATGTCAGTAGAAAAATCTAATAAATTCTGGCCATCCCAAATCTGGTAACTACCTCAAGAGAACCATACCAGTTCTTTGACCCAGAAGTTGTTACGACTTGTGCAACATGTTTTGCTGAAACCAATCAAGTGCAACTGGTTTGACAGGGGATGAATACAAGAGCCAAATGCAACCATAGATGGACTGGACATAAGAGATACTGGCTGCTTCTGGGTTGTTTTCTTGCTAACTCTGCCCAGTATTGTGTGTGCATATTGAATGGTGCAAACTGGCCTTGACTTCTGTCTTGGCGGGGTGGGAGGTCAGACAAATGAAGAGAAGATGGGCCATTTACACAGGCTTACATCCAGAGCGATGGACAATTGTTCAGAGCCTTTTTCTGCTCCTCTCTGGAGCCTGCGGCATAATCCTTCTGAAGGCTGTGGCTGATGTGATGATGGGACTTGCCTCACTATCTCCTACACCCCGTGCATTTGTGTGACATTTCTGGCAGGAAGGTCAACTACACATGAGATATATCACATGTCAGCCCCCAATTTGCAATATTTCCATTTGTATGGATCCTTTTGGGTGTCTTTGGTGGTGGTTGTCAGGGCTCATCAACATAAAAATGAAGTTGTTTTGATTTGGTACTGGCTCTCTGTTATCAGAAAACTGTTATTAGGAAAATCACATTAATTAGCAACAGCTGAGTGGAGGATGGGCTATTTTGGAGCTGCAGCTGCAAGGCTCTGCAATCTGACTGTTGCCGAATTTTTAACAATTAACAGAATAAATAGTCTCTGAGTGTATTTAATCACATTAATTTTGTTTTCCTCTATATTAGTGTTTAGGAGTGGTAGTTAATCTACATTAAATACTCTGATACTATCAGCACACTTGAAAGCATAACTTCAGCTATTCTATTCCTCCATGATTTACTGAAAGTAAGATACTGTTTAAATTAATGCTAATTTTTTAAACTTTATAGAGGAAAATGAATAAGCAATTAAAATTTATCCAAAAGGTTGGCCTATTAACTTAAATTTTTTAAATGGAAAATCTTATTTTGTAGTCATGATGTCCAGCTAAATTGGACGGATGGCTAAATGGGTAGATGGAAGGACTGGTAAGCAGAATGACAGAAGCATAGGACTGATAGATACATATATTCGTAAAGACTGGAACTTAAACATTTTTTTTTAAGATTTATTTATCTATGCATACAAGACCTGGGGTGTAGGCCAGAGGTGTCGGGGGGAGGGGTGAGTGGATTCACCAGAGACAGAGTGGGGAGCAGAAAAGGCAGATCTACTGAAATACACTACTGAGGGGAAAAGTGGGCGAAACAGGAGAGGTCTGTTGCATCATGTGGGTCAGCTCCCTGTAGGGGGAGGAACTCATGCTGTAGTGGCTGTTGATAGCTTCATAATGCTGAGACTTAATCCCTTGCGCCACCAGGGAGGTCCCTGGAACTTAAACCTTCATAATGACCATTACATTTTTATATAATCACTGTGAAATCAGCATGATAAAGACATAGTACAATAGAAAGACCTTTTAATTAGGTAGGTTGGTTTTGATTCTGGATCTACCTTTTCAGGAGGTGAATTACAGCCCTGAATATCCCTTTTTCTGCCCTAATTGAGGTTAGTATCTACTTGACAGGCTTCCTGAGCGTGGATGAGCTATGCCAGTATGGAAAGTGCCCAGCTCGAAGTAGGTCCATGAAAAGTATTGCTTCCTTTCTTCCTTCTATTTTAATCTCCATGTCGCTATTTAATTTACCATGCATTTATGCTTTTTCTACCTAACTAGAGAGTTATTTAAGCCCTTATGAGATGGGGACTCTCTCCCACTTATTTCTGAATCTACCCAGAGTAGCTGGGGCCCATTGCACATTAGCCACAGTTCACAAGTGTTAGCCCACATCTCTTGACTTTATGCTCAGCCTGTAAAACAATAGTAACTAACATCTATTCAGTGCTTACTATACATCAGGCAATTTATAGCAAGTATTTTGTGTACTTCAAAGATTCTCAACCCTGGCTGCTCTTTAGAATCATTTGGGGGCAGTTTTAAAAAGGTCTGACTCCTTGATTCCATCCCAGGCCTAGGAGACCAGAATGCGCAGAGGTGGGGCCAGAAAACCGGCCACTGTAAAAAGCTGTTTGGATGACTGTAATGTGCAGTGAGGACCCAGAACCACTGACAAAGCTTATCTTACTTAAATCCCCCACCCCTGAGGTAGGTACTGTTATTATCTCCTTTTGCAGATAAAAAAAAAAAAAAATGGAGGCACAAGGAGACCAAGCACCTTGCTTAAGTTTATACTATTCATAAGAAGTAGAACCAGGATGAGGAACCCAATGAGACTGATTCCAAGGTCCATACCTTTCACTATTGTACTCTCCTCACTTCCATGAGTCAAGGAAATCTCAAACTAAAATTATGGGGCACAGATATACATAAGTGTCCCCCAGTGTTACACAGTGATTCTGATCATCATAAAAGAAAATTGCAAAAGCACAGCAAGTCTTTTCTATTTTAAAAGTGCAGACCAGGTTTCTAACTTGACTTTTACACTCAGGGTCTGGGTGATCTAGTGCAAATCACATTATCTCGCTGAGCCTTAATTTCCTGTGATGATTATGATGTCAAGCCATCTTGCAAGACTATTGGGAAGGCACTCTCTAGACATTAAAAAATGTAAAGGGCCAATTCCCATGCCTGAGCTCATAATCTCCGTGCTATAAGAGGGAAATGGGTTTAGACGGAGTACAGCTAGGTTCAACCTTGACCTTTCTCCCCCCAGAGACCATCTGCAAGGGCAAAGAGTCTAATGCAACCTGTATCATCAGTCAATAACCATCTTGAAAAATGTGATTAATGGTAGAATCTTTAGGGATTGCCAGAGAAGTGTAGAAAGGGGGACTCTTCCTGCCTGTAGAGGAATACTGGAATAATTAGGCTTTTCTATAAGGAACCATTTTAGAGATGGCCCTGGCAGTGGCTGCTGAGGAGAGCCTGCTCTTCTTCCCTCCCACATGTTCCTTCCTCCCCCCCCAGCCTGTAACTCTCTGTCACTTACTGGCTTTGTTCCAGGGGCTAAAGTGAAAATGGAAATGCAGCCTTGTTCTAAAGGGAGTTTGGCATTTCAGGTTCTCAGAGATGAATATTCATGTGCCAGTCCCTCAGCCTTATCTCTTCCCACCCCCATACCTAGCAAAGCCTGGAACACAGTAGGTGCTCATTAAATGTTTTTCAAATGAATAATTGAGTTCTATAGGGTAGTGTGTGTGGGGGGGTGGTAGTGGGTGATGAAAGATACACTGCTGTTCCTTTCCCTTGAAGCAAAATGCCTAAGGCACCACATACCAGGGCCTTTTCCACCTTTTCCTTGTTCACAGTTTCTATCCTAAACAGTTCCCCTTGACCCAAATTTCCGCCCCATATTTCCCCTGGTGACAGTCTTTCCAACTAAGGTCACTTTGGACCCTCAGCCTTTCTTCTTTGATTTGATGCTTTGTTGCCATTCTGCATTGTGAGCTTCTCTGACTCTGCAGCTCTCCAGAGCAAAA
>PVIJ01010168.1:0-61919 GCA_004024925.1 Scalopus aquaticus | reverse complement strand
TATGGGAGGGCACGCGTGTGGCGAGCGCTATGGGAGGGCACGCGTGTGGCGAGCGCTATGGGAGGGCACGCGTGTGGCGAGCGCTAGGAGGGCACGCGTGTGGCGAGCGTTATGGGAGGGCACGCGTGTGCGACACCCACCGCCCGCAGCTCTTCTCTTCTAGACACACTGTCACCGTAACAGCTTTCACGTTAGCACTGCCAGCCCACGTGCGCACGTTCCGCAACGGAGTTTAGAACGTTGTCTGTAATCCACACTCTGCGAGATTCAGCAGCCCAGAAATGACTTCCAGAATATTCCGTTTATAACGTTATAGGAAGTATTTTTACAATAAAGTTTTGCCCTGAAAATTCGAAAGGCAACTGACCCCAAGGGGAATGGACTTTCCTAAAGCGCCCACAGCGAGCCCGGCAGGCAGAGCGCTGGGCGGCTTCCCCGAGTCTCCGGAGCCTGCAGAGTGAGCCGGCCCGTCTGCGTGCACACCGCCGGCCGAGGGCTGCTCCGCGCTGGGCTCCAGGGTGGGGTCCCCCGCGGGGAGCGGCCACCCCAGGGCAGTCGGGGGCCAGGCGCTAGGAAGCACAGCCCCACAGTCACGAGGGGCTCCGCCGTGACCCTGCACACGGGATCCGCTATGATCACTGACATGGGATCTACCATGACCCTGCACATGGGATCCGCCGTGACCACTAACATGGGATCCGCCATAACCACTGACATGGGATCCGCCATGACCCTGCACATGGGCTCCGCCATGACCACTGACATGGGATCCACCATGACAACATGGGATCTGCCATGACCCTGTACACGGGATCCGCTGTGACCCTGCACATGGGCTCCGCCATGACCACTAACACGGGATCCGCCATGACCCCTGACACAGGATCCACCATAACCTTGCACACGGGATCCGCCATGACCCTGCACATGGGCTCCTCCTTGACCACTAACACGGGATCTGCCAAAACCACTGACACGGGATCTGCCATGACCCTGCACATGGGCTCCACCGTGACCCTGCACACGGGATCCGCTATGATCACTGACACGGGATCCACTACCATGACCTTGCACACGGGATCCGCCATGGCCCTGCACACGGGATCAACCATGACCACTGACACGGGATCCGCCATGGCCACTAACATGGGATCTGCCATGACCCTGCACATGGGCTCCTCCATGACCCTGCACACAGGAACTGCCATAAACACTGACATGGGATCTACCATGGCCCTGCACACGGGATCCGCTGTGACCCTGCACACGGGATCCGCTGTGACACTGACATGAGGTCGCCAAGCCCCCGCACGTGAGCGCCGCGCCAGCTGAGAGGGACGCCACCGTCCAGCAAGAAGCGACATGGGCTGACGGCGATGTGCAGACCAGTCACGGCCATCCAGGCGGCTGCCGCGCGACCGGCGGGGCTGCAGCGGGGCAGGGTGCGCGGGCACCTCTGCCCTCAGCTCCGGGCCAGGCCCCGCAGACCCAGTCTCCCTGGGGAGCGGGAGCCGGGCGTCCTCAGCGCCCAGCCCTCAACGCGTCTGGGAGGCGGGCGAGCGAGCAGCGGGCAGGGGCCGCGGTGGGCAGCGCCAGGTCCTGGCTGATGCCGAGCCCGCAGCAAGACAGCGGCCTGCAGTGCGGGGACCACAGGGTGGCCGGTTCCGCGCCGCTCACCCCACAGCCAGGCGGCCGCGGAGCGCGGAGGGGCTGCCCTGAGAGGCCCCAGGAGCCGGGGGGCAGCCGGACCAGCACCAGGGCACTGCCCGCGGGCCAGCGTCCAGGGGAGCCCGGCGCCCAGGCCTGGGAGGCCCTGCTGGCCGCGCCCGGCCCTGGACCTACCTGTGCGCCAGCGAGCCTCAGCCCCGCTCCAAAGCCCGCCCGGACGGCGCCGCGGCGAGGACGGGAGCACCCAGGCCGGCGGCGGGCTCGCAGCCGCCCAAGTCTGCCCGCGGGGGGGCCTGGCGGGCGGGGCCGGGCAGGGCCGGGGTGCGCACGGGCCTGGCGCTGTCGCCAGCCGCCGCCGGGGCCGCGCGGTACCTGATTTCTTTGGTCTTCTTGAAGACGGGCCTCCCCTCCTTCTCCTCCCCGATGTCGAAGAGGTCTGAGTAGAGCTCCTTGTTCTTGTGGTCGACCTGGAAGAGGGCGCAGCGGTCGGCGTTCACCAGGTTTTTGGCATATATCTGGGGAGAGAGAGGCCGCGAGAGGGCGCCGGTGAGAGGCCGCGCCAGGGGCTCCGCGGCGCTGGGCGTGAGCCGCGCCCTCGTGGTCTGCCCGGCGGGCGAGCCGCGGCGCCCGCAGAGCGGCACCGACGCAGGAGCACAGCAGGCCCTGGGCGCGGGAGCACCGCAGATGCCGCAGGCGCAGGCGCAGCGGCTGGGCACGCGGGGCGGGGCGGGGCGGGGCGCCGCGGCCTGACTCCCCAGGAGGCCTCGACCAGAACCCCTGGGGGCCCAGCCCCTCCAGCTGAGCTGCTCCCCGGCCAGGCCGCGTCCAGCCGACGGCAGAGGAGCAGAGCCTGACCAGCCCCCGCCCGCGCTGCTGCCCCGCTGCCGGGAGCGGCCAGCAGGTGAGCCCCAGACACTGGTTGCACATCCACGTGCGTCGCCCGACGGAACGCTCGGGAGCAACGGGGCTCGGGCACCCTCCTCCCCGCCCAGCCCGTCGGGACAGGGGTGCCCGCTGGGCCCCGACTCGCCGCCGGCCCCGGCCTCTGCTGCGGGCTGAGTCTCCTTCCCTGGGTGGGGAGCGGGGTCTTCAGGTCACCTCCCATCGTGCCTGGTCACCGACCCCTCCACCCCCGTCCTCAGTGCCTGTGTCTGTAAATAAAGTTTTACTGGGAGGAGGCCATGTTTACGCCTCCCTGTGTGGTCTGTGGCTGCTACAGTGCAGAGCCGAGAAGGACGTGGTCCACAGAGCACCAGACTTGACGATTTGGCGCTTTATAAAAAGTCAGCCAGCCCTTCACTTAGAATGTTCGTCCCCATAACCTACAGACGTCATAAATCTCTGAGGAAGGACGAGCGGCAGAAAGGCAGTGATGGGGGTGCTGATGATGGGAATATGTCGTTGGCAAACAGACAAGAACCACCTGTCATTTTTCGAATTCACGAGCTCTCCGATTAGTGAAGATTCTACTATACACAGTGAAATGCGCCTCCCAAGGGCCTAATGTGTGTTAGCTACTCAATACATTGGCACAAATCTATATTAAAAATTATAAAAACCTGGAGGAAATAGATAACTTTCTAGGGAAAAGGAAATTAATTTTGAAGAACTGAAAGATTTAAAATGAACTAAAATCATAAAGACAACTGAAAAAATCATTGCTATGAAAAGCATCAGGCCGCTGACCTCCTGGGTCTGGGTCTCAGGCTCAGGAAACCCTCGTGAGGCCTCCTTGCGTGAGTGTTCACAGATCCGTGTTCTGCTGGCCACAGTCTGCACAGGACTGCAATTTCATGTTTCTGATGATACTGATTAATACCTGCCACTGCCACCCCCTCTGGATTTTAAGCCCCATGAGCTCAGAGACTGAAGATCTTTATCGCTGTTTCAGAGCTCTGGGAGTTCAGTACCAGAACATAGCAGATCTCCAAGAAATATTACAGCAAAAATCGATGAGAGATAACCTCATCACTGAAAGCATCAATGTCACAAAAGAAACTGAAGAAAGATAGCGATCTGCCCACAGTAAGACCCAGGTGCACCCTCACCCAGCGGGCACCCAGCCTTAAAGGAGCATGTGCTTCGCTTGTGGTTTAAACCACGTCAGTCCAGAGAGAAGAATGATAAGAATAGAACACGCCTCAGTCTCATGGGTGCAGAGTGACTACAATGCCAGCGCCTCCCAGAAAGGAAGGTTCATGAGTGATTTCACATGTGTGAGTAGATGCTCAAGCCAGAAATAAATAAAAGCAACCAAACTAGGAATAAACGTTATAACACCTCTAAATGGGTTTTAACCCAAGAGTGATTCAACATTAAGGCCTAACTTAACACAATCCCCTATTCTAACTGAAAAAAGGAAAAATAAAAGAGTTACATCACTTTAAA
Organism: Scalopus aquaticus; assembly: GCA_004024925.1. NCBI lineage: Eukaryota > Metazoa > Chordata > Mammalia > Eulipotyphla > Talpidae > Scalopus > Scalopus aquaticus. Next base: position 57,863 of record PVIJ01010168.1, on the reverse strand, counting down.
AAATGATTTACAAAAGTTTGACGCTACTCAACACACAATCAGATGCAAACTCATAGAAAGTTAAGAATAGACACACTCTGTGTCTTTAGGTTGATAAATAATATCACCGGGGACCTAAGACAAACACATAGTAATGAAATGTGAGAGGCACGCACATTAAACAAGATAATCCCCTCTTACTGCTTCCACTCAACAGTGTTCATAACATTCCAGCAAGTACATTTTAAAAAGTCAAAAGGAACTCAGGTGTAAGCAATGGCAAAGAAGAGCCTCTACTCTTATCACATGCTTTAGAAATGATTGTCTTTCTTAAAAATCCAAGACCATAGATTGAAAATCAGCTTAAATAAAGGAGACCAAAGTAAACACGTTCAATTGAGAGAGATTTTTAATTGAAAATAAGTTAATGTTTTTATATGAGAATAACTTGTGTTCTGAAGAAATCAATTCTATTAAAGTTTTCTTAGCAATTTAAGGTGATTCCAATATAAATCACACACCACGATGGAGTGAGATGAACACAGGAATGCAAGGTTAGTTTAACATCTGAAAATCACTTTGTACAATGCACTGAACATCAGTAGGATAACAATTTAAAACAACAGGACTATCACAATAAATGCAGACAAAAATGTTGACAAAATCCAACATCTAATTATGACTTAAAATATTTAAAAATTAGGAATAGAAGGGAAATTTACCAATTTGATAAGAAGCATCTCTGAAAAGTCCTCAGCCGACATCATATTTAATGGCATAAGACTGACAGTTTCTCCTATTAGCGGATCTGGAGAAAGACAAGGATGTCCGCACCCACAGCTTCTATTCAACAGTGCAGTACGGGTGGTTCTACCAGGACAATTATGTAAGGAAAAAAAATGCTTCCAAGAGCCCAGAGCTGTGAAAGTTCATAATGAGGAAGTAAAGCTGCCACTAATTGTAGATGACAATTATTTTCTATACACAGAAAATAAAAAAAAAATGGTTTTATCACGGTTATAGGTTACAAGATCAAAATGCAAAAATCGAATTTTGTCTTTATGTCATTTCAATGGAAAAACCTGAAGACAAAATTAAGGACACAATTATACTTATGATGGCATTAAACACAAAAGACTTAGTAATTAGTTGATGAAAATAAGAGCAACATTTACACTATGAAAATTAAAAAGCATTGTGGAAAAAAATAAGAAGATCTAAATAAGGGGGAAATACCCCCCACTGATTTGTTGGGAGACTTAATGCTGAGATGGCAATATTCTGCAGATTGACATATGGATTAAAAACAACCCCTACCCGAATCCTATATGAATTTTTGTAAAAATCGACAAGCTGATTCTAAAATTATATGGAGTTGTAGATGACCCAAAATAGCCAAAATAATCGGAAAGGAGAAAATAATAGGAAGACTCACTCTCACTAATTTCAAAACTTCACAACAACAGGAGACAAGACAGTGTGGTAGTGTTGTTAACCTGGACATGCTGATTGATGGAACAGATCTGAGAGTCAGAAATAAAGCCAGGGAGCTAATGACCTCACAAGACCATTCAAACGGAAATGAAAAGTCTTTCCAACAAGGAGTAATGATTAACCCTGAATAACTACATGCAAAAGAATGAAGTGGGACCTATGTAAAAAATAAAAAAGAGAAAGAAAGAAAGAAAAAGAAAAAATTTTGACTCTACATAGATCCAAGACCTAAATGCAAAAGCTAAAGCTATAAAATCCTTAGAAAAAGGGATTTTACATTGGCATACATTTTCAAGATCTCTGATTTGGCTCTGGAGTCTTAGACACAACATCAAAAGTATGAGCAACAAGAGGAAAAGTCAACAGCTAAATTGGTCTTCATTAAAATTAAAATCTTTTGTGCTTTAAAAGCAACTATCAGAAAAGTGAAAAAGAAAACCCACTGACGGAGAAAATATTTGCCAATCATGTATCAGATACGGGAGCTTTGTCTAAACTACATGAAGAACTCTCACAACTCAATAACAAAAAAAGGCAAAGGACATAATTAACAAGTGGTCCAAAAATCTGAATCAAAATATTTTCAAAAAAGATGTACCAATGGCCAATAAGCACATGAAACAATCTCAGCAGCAGCAGCCACTATGGAAAGAGCAACCAAAACCACCCTGAGAAAGTATCTCATACCCACTATGACGCAATAATCAAAAAATCAAACAAGTAGGTGTTGGAGACAATGTGGATAAACTGAATCCCATGTGCACTGCTGATGACAACATAAAATGGCACAAGTGCCAAGGAAAAGGTTGGCAGTTCCTCTGAAAGTCAAACACACAACTGCTGTTCTACCCAGCAATTCCCCTCCTAGTTTATACCAAAATAATCAGAAGCCAGGTATTCAAACAAAAACTTGTACATGAATTGTTCCGTCTCACTATTCATAGTCACCAAAACCTGGAAAACTTCCAAATATCTATGAGCTAATAAATGGACTAAAAAAAAAAAAAGAAACCTGGCAGTATGTCTATCCACATGACAGAATATTATTCAGGCATGAAAAAGAACGGAGTACTGATACCTGCTACAACACCCACGAACTGTGAAAACGCTAAGCCCAGTGAAAGACGCAAGGCACGGGCGGCCAGAAAGAGCAGGATTCCTTTTATGTGAGATGTCTAGGTGAATCCACAGAAAAAGAAAGTGAATCAGTGGTTACTTAGTACTGGGTAGGGAGGGGGCATAAGAAGTTGAAGGCTAAAATGGTATGCAATTTCTTCCTGAGGTCATGAAAATGTTCTAAAATTGACAGAAAATGGCTGCATATATTTTTGAACATATCAAATGCCAGGAAATTGAACACTTTAAATGGATTAATTGTCTGGAATTTGAATTATATCTCGGTACAACTGTTTTATAAGAATGTAACAGTAAAGACAAGTCAGTAAGTATTTCTTGGGCCTCCCTGGGGGCACAGGAGTCAGTCTCAGCACTATGAAGCTGTCGCAGCCACCGCAGCACGAGTTCGATCCCCAGCCAGGGAGCTTCCCACAGGGCACAGCAGACCTCTCCTGTCTCCCCGCTGCTCCCCTCAGCAGTGTGTTTCAGTCCATCTGCCTGTTCTGCTCCCCACTCTCTCTGGGGAGTCCTCTCACCCCCACACACACCTCTGGCCTGCACCCCAGTTCTTGTCTGCATAAATAATCTTTTTTAAAAATTAAGTATTTCTTATGTTCTTAGTACATCCTCTAGTCCACTTTGTATCTCATATTTTTACGTTCTTCTTATTGCTTTCCACCTAATTACAAACTCCTTAAATTTTATCAAAACTTAAGTCTCTTTACCGTGCAATTAATTATCTTTCTTTTTGTCCAAGTAAAACCACCAAGTAATGAGTTACAGATGCGACCCTCAGCACCCACGAGACACCGATGCACAGGCCACGCTGGGCAGCCACGGCCTGACAAGCAGCAGGGGTTGGGGGCCACTGAGAAGCCAGGAGGGGCCCTCACTGCATGGGGCTCCTCTGTTCTGAGGAAGGCCGGAGGCACATTTATCACAACCGACGCAGGCCGCCCCGTGTCCCGCGAGACTGGCCGCCAACCGGACACGCTGCCCTTCAGCTGCAGACGCCCTCAGGGAAGTGTCAAAACCCCGCTCCCGCAGGCGCTCAGTCCCCTGGCCCTGTGCTTTCTGGAAGAGGGGGTTCACCGAGAATAAACCAGGGCAGTGACCCGAGATCTCGAACAATCTGGGGGGCTCCAGGGTAGCCTCCCACAAAAGGCACTTTGGGGAACAGAGACACTCAGCATGCCTGCAAGCAGAGTTCTCCACAGAGCCGTGAAATTTTGCAAAATGTTATTCAGGGCCTCCCCGGTGGAGCAGCGGTTGAGCGCTGCGCTGTGGAGCTGTCGGCAGCAGCGATGTGAGTTCGACACCGGCCGGGAAGATTCTCATATGGCTGGCAGACCTCTCCTGCCTCGCCCGCTGCTCCCCTCAGCAGTGTGTTTCTGATCTGCCTGTTCTGCTCCCCGCTCTGTCTCTGGTGAACCCTCTCACCGTCCTACATCTCTGGCCTGTACCCCAGCTTGTATGCATGAATAAATAAATTAAAAAAAAAAGTCAAATGTTATTCAGAATCCCTCCAAAAATACGAGACGTGATAAGAGAATCCAGGCGACCCCTCCAGGCCACTCGATTCTCCGTTGCGTCAAATTTAAAGCCGCTTATCTGTCTGACACATTAAAGCACCCCGCCAAGGTTAGTACATGAATCTCAGGCTTAAATAAGAATAGTAAGTTTCAAGGCAAAAGGCAACCTACCATTATGTGTTCAAGTAGAGAATCTATTGCGACTATGTTATCAAAATACGTTCTGAAAAAGAGGAACATAAAGCGTGTGAGTAATCTTGCTGAGAACACAGAACACGGTCAATTTTAAAGGGAGAAATGAAACTTCACGGACTTTGTAAGAGTCTTACTCTAGAGCACACAGAGGCCGTTTGCAGCATTTCACAAAACCATCAAGGGATAAAACCGGTTCGGCGTATGTGATCTTTTTATTAGTAACTTCCATCCGAATGCAAAATATGTAAATGTGTTGAATCTCGTCCTCATGGTTAAAATGGTTGTTTCTGAAAAGCTAAAGCGTGCTCTAAGTGTCCCGAGGGAGCCATTTAATACCTTTGAGAGGAAAGGCCAGAGAGTGAGGAGGGCCCCGTGGAATACACATTCCGTGCTTCAGAACACAGTGGGGGCTTTGGGGGTGCAGTATATGCATGTATATGCATGCACACACACGCAGCACACGCGTGTGTTAAGTGCAAGCCGGCCAGGGACCTGCAGCCACGGGCTAGAAGGCCATGTGCGAGGACCCTCCTCAAACCGGCTGGGCAGCAGCTGCTGCGGTCAGCTCCGTCCTGCACCGCCAGCCACGTGGTCCGAGAAAGGCCGAGCGGGGTCAGCGAGCCTCACTTGGAAGAACAATTCCTGAGCCTGAAGCCAGAGCCCTAGAGGGGCCAAGACCCTGCACTCGGAGGCCCGTGCGAGGAGGAGGGAGCAGAGGAGCCGGCGGGACAGGCTCAGGGGCTCGTGGGGGGCACGCTGGGCTCGGAGCCTCCCAAACCCTGGAGCGCCGGGGCCGGGGCGGTCCTGGCCACGCCTAGTCGTGGCACCGCGTCGCCATGTCGGCTGTTTCACGTCAAAGCAAGAGTTTAGCCGCAGCCCCGGCTCCCCCAGCTTGGTATTTTGAAAATAAAGGGATACCTCGCCCCGACTTTGGACCTAGGCACCCCAGGAGCAGCCCTTCCGCGCGAGCGGGCGAGGGCGCCGGTGAGGAGAGCAGGCCCGAGCGGCCTCGGCCCCGCGCCCGGGCTGGGGGCGGCGCTGAAGGGCTCGGTCGGGAGCAGCAGACGCCGCGGCGGGCGGTGGGCCGAGGGGCGGCCGGGCGAGCCGCGGACGGCGCCATCACGAGCACGCTCGCAGAGCAGCGTTTCACCGACAAACCAGAAGCGGCACAGCGGTCCGCGAGGGCGCTTGTCTGGGCAGGCCCCGGAGTCTGCACTTCCTGGGGCAGGTTCCAGCCAACGGTGCGTGGGCGCGGGCGCTGCCCCGCGGCAGCGGCCCCGGGCACGGCAGCGTCTGCGGCTGCTTCGGGGAGCAGCCAGCCCAGGGGAGGCTGGGAGGGTTTCTGGGTCCAGCTCAGAGAGGGGCATGTTCTCGAAAGGGAGATCTGCGCCGCCGACCACCGGGCAGTGCGGGGAAGGCGGCGTCGTGCTCACTCCGCAGAAGCTCCTGGGAGACGCCGGGCGGCTCTCGGGACCAGCGAATCGGAGCGCTCGCTCCTCCCCTGCGGCCGCGGCCTCCTGCGCACAGAAACTCCGGGGGACTCCAGTGGGTCGGCGGGGCGACTTGAAACTAGGTGGCTGGTGCACAGAGCCAGCGCGGCACAGCCCGCTGCACCCACCGCACCGTGCAGTCACCTGTGTGCGACACCTATGCGGACATCGGCGTGACGTGTGGCCACCCTCGCTGGCGCGCGCACCGGACACAGGGCCCCCGAGACGGCCGGGCCCAGCAAGAGCCCGCGCGGCGCAAACACTCACTTCGACACGTCGAGCAGAAAGTCGTTCAGCTCCGTCTGCTTGGCAAGGCCCCTGCACACCTGCCAGACAAAGCAGAGGTCACCCCGCGCCGAGAGCCGCGCCGCTGGAGGTCGGAGACGCCCACACCCGCCCACAGAGACCCGGAAAGGCCTCTCGGCGCCACAACAAGTGCTGCCCGAGGAGCGTCTGCTCGAGCCCGGGGGGCCTCTCCATCGCCGCCAGGCACCGCGGGCTGGGGTTTGCTTTATAACGGGCTCAGAAAGGCCGGGGCTGGCGAGGGCCTGAGTGAGAAGGCCGGCGCGGCCCGGGCACCCGCCCCCAGCGCGGCTCTTTAGCAATAACCGTGCTTGGCACACACCTGCCCACAGCCGCCTGCACACCCACAGGGCCTGGCTGCTCCGAGCCGCCCTCGGCTGCTAGAGCTCCTCTTCCTGACAATTTGCTGAAATGGACCCCGAAAAACAAACCCAGTGTGGAAAGATCCAGAAGGCACAAGCCAGAATCCCTGAACCGTCAGGGAAAGGCTGTGCCACCTGCGGGGCTTAAAACCAGCCATACTTTCAAGGAAGCGGGTGTCTGAGAGCTCAGGAGGGATGAAGGCACCGCCTTGGCGTAGAAGGTGTCGTCACTTAGCATGCACGCGCACACACACACACGCACACGCACACACACGGAGACGACGCACGCTGCTAAAGGCAGGCAGTGACGCTCATGAACAGACAGCTCCAGGACAACACGGCATCTAGCTCAGCGCGCAGGAGCACCAGGTCACTCTTCAAATGCCCCTGCCCCCCGCCGAGCCCTGACCAGCTCTTCCGTGCGGCCGCCCCGGCCCCGGGCAGCCCCCGCGCACCTGCACCTGGTGGATCGCGACGGAAGCCCAGGCAAGATTCGCTGTTGCAACCTAAAGAGGGAAAGAGAAAAGAAGCTCGTTCAATGCGTTGCCCTCAGACCCCCCAGGAAAGGAGCCCAGCGATGGATGGGAGGCGTCCTCTGGGGTCGCCGAGCTTCCGGTGCTCGCCAGGCGCAACGCGTCCCCCAGATTCTCGCCCGTCTCTCCCTGCTTAAAAGCGGACTCAACGGTCTCGGCTGGCTCCAGCCTGGGCCTGGGAAGGGAGCTTGGTGCCACGCGGCGTCGTCCATTTTACCGCAAAGCCGTCGCTGCGTTTAACAGAAATTGACTTTAACGGCTCCCGGGGACGACTTTAAAATGATGACGTGGCCTCAAAAGTGTACTGGCCGGTTCTCGAGCCGCTCGCCGTTCTGCGTCCAACTGCCCAGAGGGTGCCCAGGCACGGTCGGCGCCGGTGCCCAAGGCCGCGCCCGCCAGCACAACGCCAGGAGGCCTGCGGGGTGGGGGGGGGCCGGCAGGAGGCGCAGTCTCTGCGGAGCTCGGGGAGACCCAGCCAGCCGCTCATCACAGGACACAGCAGTCCAGCAGAGGAGACCAGCAGGCAGGCCCAGCGTGGCTGGGAGGCGAGAGTGGGGCTGGCAGGAGACGCTGCCCATCAGGGACAGACCCCCGAGGCGCCTGGACCTCCCCGTGTCTCCGAGCCAGCCCCGGCCCCGGGAGGCGCCAACGGGCCAGTGTCCGCCAAGCGCGGTGGCGAGGGACCTCCTGGGGAGCTCCAGGACCACGGGCATCGTCAAGGAGACAAGACAAGCAGGGCTCAAAATCTGGGGTCCCGGGCACCCGATCCACAGCCCGCTCCTGCTGTGACCAGCGAAACGGACTCCCAGCTTACGGAAAAAGCTGGACTTTCTGACTCAGTCAGTTCTCTCTGCAAACAACTGCAGGACGCAAGCAAGCGCCGAAGGCCCCGCCCCAAGCCCACCGGGAGGCGGCTCACCTCCTGGTGCCTGAGGCAGAAGGCCTCCTTGCCCCAGTGCCGGTGCAGCTCCAGGATGCCGATCAGGTCCCCGATGGCCGTGACAATGGGCAGGCAGAGCACGGACTGGATGCGTGTCCCCGACTCCAGCCCGGTGCCTCTGGGGAACCTCTCGTCCTGGGGGCGGGGGAGGGGTCACCACGAGACGCCGTCACCAAGTGGGGCTGCTTGGTTCCCGCAGACGTCGCCTGGTCCCTGCCACGCCGGCGGTCTCGGCCGGGGTGAGCCAGGCCCAAGGCCACTCGCTCCAGGCCCACGAGGCAGGCCGGGCTGTGGGCGGCCCGCCCGCCCCTCCCTCCCGCGGGGTGGAGCCGGCATCTCACTGGCCGCGGGGCGGCTGCACGGGGATGCTGTGGCCCCCGCTGACAATCCCCTCTAAGCACTTCGGCTTTTCTGATGAGTGACCAGTTGCCGGAGCTGTCCACTACACGACTCCTGGGGCCCTTTTCCTGAGCTAACCGCCTGGGCGGCACTAGCTGCGGGAGGGCCAAGTTCTCCCGCGGGAAGCCTGGGGGGGGTCCCTGCTGACGCCATGCTCCTCCTGGGGGCCAACTCGGAGCCCCGAGCGGGGCCTGCCCAGGTTGAACCCCTCAAAGGCTGGAAACTCCTCTGGGAGCCCCGGAAGCACCCCAAGACCGCTGTCCTTGGGTGGGGGGAAATGCTGAGCTGCAGGCAGTGCCAGAGCGACACCCCGAGACCGAGGGCGCACGGAGCAGCCGGCACGGCCTGCGGACACCGAGAAGGAGGCGCGGCCGGGTGGGCAGCTCGTCTCACGGCGGCGCCGCCCCCCCAACACGGGCTCACTCTCCTCGCAGAGGACACGCGGGCGCACCCCTCAGCCCCGCGGGCGCAGACCCGCCCTTCCCGCGCTCTCCCCTCCCAGCGGCCGCGGCGGAGCCCTGGGCGCAGGCTCCGCGCGCAGAGGCCGCACGTGCACGCGCCCCCGTCCCGCGCGCCCCAGCCCTGCCGCACGGAGCACACGCGCATCCCAGCCGGAGGCCGCGACGGCCGCAGCGGGGCGCTCACCCCAAGGATGTCGTCCACCAGCAGTGTCTTCCTGGACTTGGCCACGTAGGCGGAGATGGTGGTGCCCTGCGCGATGGGCCCCGCGGGCACGAGCCGCGGCTTCCCCTCCTTGACTCCGGGCGGGGTGAACACGCACAGGCTCTGCGGAGAGAGGGGGTCTTAGGGGCGCTGCAGCCTCCGGGGCGCTCTCAACATCAGGGGAGACAGGGAGAGGCGGAGACACGGCGTGGCCGGCACGGGACGCCCCGCACCAGACCCCAGACCCGGCGCGGGGTGGGGACGGGAGGCGGCAGGGGGGCAGGTGCGCGCTGCGCGGCCTCAATCCGGGGCCAGGCGCCCCGCCGCCGCCTCAGGCCTCGCCTTCCGTCTCGCGCGCCTCTCCTGGAGACCGCGGCCACCCCGTCGGGGCCCGCTCTGAAGTGCCAGCTGCGGGCCGGGGAGCGCCGCTCCTCCCCGCGCAAACGCCCGGACGAGGCCGGCTTGTCATTCTCCTTCCAGCGACTGGGTGGGCGGCCAAGCACTGACGCGACTTAAAAATAAATGCTTTTAAAAATATGAGCTCTTATTTTGACTAAATCAACTATATTTTAAAATGAAACGCCACTAAACAAGAACCGCTAATCAAAACAAACCACCCAGGGACTGGAGACAATATTTTGACATGACTGGGTCTGATGATCTAGTTCCCTCCAGAAGCGGAGGCTCGGGCACACTCCCCAGCTTCTCGCTTTGATCTTAAATTGGGCTGTCGCGCCTTAAAGGCTGAGGTGACAGTGTCGGGCGATCCTCTCAAGGTAAACTTGCTGCTACCGCTTCTTGCTGCCCCCAGGCTACGCTCAGCTGCGCTGGCTGGACGCATCTGCGACCGACTCCATCACGATTTCACGCTGTGCAAGGGCAGAGACCCCTTTCTTCAGGTGAAGGCTTAGCGAAGCCGCAAGAGAGTGGGCGCCATAAACCTGAGCTCCTTCCGCCAGCAGGGCACGGGAGGCGAGGACGGCCAAGCACTGCTTCAGGCCAGGCCGCCGAAAACGCTCGTGGTCCTCTCCGGTCGGAAGCTAAGCTCAAAGAATGTCCCCATCCAAAGGCGCGGGGCGCGCTGGCCACGCGGAGCCAGCCCTCGCGCCGCCACCCAGCCTGGGCATTACTGTGTTTGACCCACACGATTTCCCGCACGGGGCCACCGCAGAACCCCTTCGGACCGAAGGCCTCGGGGCTGGCGGTGCACGTCCGACAGCCTGGCCTGCGGCCTCGCGCCGGGAGGAGCTGAGCGCGAACAGCCTCGGTCCGCAGCGTCCGCGCCGGCGGCGGGACAGGGGCTACAGGGGCTCAGGGACGGGGACCTCTGCTGAATCTACTTTTACTTAGGCCACAAAAATAGTCCAAACGACGGCTGTGCATCGGGGTCCCGCCTCCCAGGCCGAGCCGCCACCTTCATCGCAGACCGAACCCGAGTCTCGGGTCTGGTACCGCACCCCGATTCCTCCGCCCCTCAGCAGACCTGTCCGCCGCGTCGCTTCAGCCGCCATCAGCTCACACGCCCTTTGCGGTCCGCGAGGCACGTCCTGCTTCTGCTGGTCACGCTTCGAAATAGTCCTCATCTCTGCTGCTGCAGGGGCGCGCACCTGCCACTCCTGAAGGCTGCGGAGCCGCGCGGAGGGCGGACGGGCTGGGACGCGCTCGCGGAGACGCGCCGGGGAGAGGCCTGGGTTTCGGTGGTCGTGACGCTTGACCTAAGAATCCGGCTTGGGATGCTCAGATCAGTAGGGTCAGACACATGGGCCTCCCTGGTGGCGCAAAGGTTGGGCGCTGCGCTGTGGAGCTGTCGGCAGCAGCTACGCGAGTTCGACACCGGGCCGGGGAGATTCCCACATGGTGCGGCAGACCTCTCCTGCCTCGCCCGCTGCTCCCCTCAGCAGTGTGTTTTGGTCGATTTGCCTGTTCTGCTCCCCGCTCTGTCTCTGGGGAACCCTCTCGCCGCCCCACGCCTCTGGCCTGTACCCCGGCTTGTGTGCATAAATAAATCAATCTTTAAAAAAAAATAGGGTCAGCCATGACCGGCGCTAGTCTCAGAGGAAGGATAAAGACGGTTCTTTGCCAACCTCCCTGGGCGATATTTGAGCATCAGCTGAAACTGCTCTGACACATTCTCGATCTCCAGCTCGCGCCACAGCCCGCACAGACTGAGGCCCTAAGTAGCCAGTTCCTGCCTTCGCGCCACAGAAAGCCATGAACTTCCATCAGCACGTAGGAGGCAACTGCAGACAAGGGCGGGCCGAGGCTTTGCACCTGCACGCCCGCCCGTGGCGACGCCGGCTACATCCTGCCTTGGCGACAGCTCTCTGCAGGAGGCAGCTGCCCGTCCCTCCTCGCCCCTGCATTAGGGATTTGGCCAAAGGCCAAGACCAAGGGGGAGGGAGGGGCATGGGTGAGGGTCTCAGGTTTTCAACTTGTCAAAGAAACTATCCAGAAAATGTTCATGCATATCCCAGAGTTCAGGAATCTAAGCTAGAGAAGGCCGGGGCAGGCCTCCCCAGCGTGCCCCGCGAGGAAACAAAAAGCATTCCCACGCGGAGGAGCAAATCCAGAGAAGCCAAGCTGGTGGGGAGTAAGCAGTAGAGCAGACGGTCACCCTCTATGTAAGAACACGATCTTGTGATGAAATGGGAAAACCTGATTCTCAAGAAACAACGGTCTACGTCTACTCCCTTGGAAAACTCTCATCCTCACCTTCCTTCCGGGACGTGATTCAGAGATCACTTGCTTCATGGAACGTCACTGTTAGGCTGACTTCACTTCACAGCCGGTTAAAACTTAAAGAATGTTTAAGGGAAAAAGTGTTTTGCTTTACTCTCATTTCTCTTACGAGCCCCCAGGTGGCGCTGGAGAGTAAAGGACGTCAGGGCCTCCCAGATGGCCAGCGGCCAGCGGCCGGCGGCGGGACCCCAGCTCTGCCCGCCCAAGCCGGTCTGCAGTCGACGTGTCACACAGGCATCCTCGGCGCATGGCTCCCCGCTGCTTTCTCACCAAGTTCGGGAAAGCTATGAACTCGATGAAATAAATCCTTCAAGTATAACGAGAATTCACCAGGCCCAGCTTGACAGACACCTCTGACGGAGCACGCAAAAAGGAGAACGAAAACACCGCACGCTGAAGGCGCAGAATCGTGATGGTGGAGAAGCAGCTCAGGCACAGACAGGCCAGAGCTCCCTGATGCCCGGGCACCGCTTCCTTTCCCGGCTCCAGACTGTGCACAAACTGATGCTTTTGCGCAAGAAAGTCCTTTGTTTTCCTTTCTCATCTCTAAGTGAACACTCTTAAAGACCTGCTCAAACGGAGCTGGCGACCCGGCTGGTTCTGGGGCGACTGGTTCTGGTTCCGGCCCCCACTCAGGGCCCAGAGCCCGCGGGCCCCGGGCAGGTCTGCCTGCGGCGCGCTCCCCGGCGACGCGATTGCTCTGCGTGAGCCCCGCACACTCGCCGCCTCTGCCTGCTGCTCCCCCACTCGTGGGCGTCGCGCGAACATCCGTGGCCTAAGATCTGCCGGCGGAGGGTGGCGATCGAGGCCGACGGCTTCAGCACCTTGTCAAAGCCGAGGCTGGGGAACTCGAACAGTGCAGCCCGGGTCCCTCGAAAAGCCCTGCGCCCCCCGGGAGGCTGCCCCGGCGGCAGCTCGGGGCCGGCGCCCTGAGGGGCACGAGGGGTCCGAAGCACCCGCAGTGCCGACGGGCTTCTGTCATCGGCGGCCTTCAAGGGGGCAGGGTAGATTTTCCTCACAGCTCCATTTACTCGCGCGTCTGAGCACAGGGCCGAGGCGCCGGGACGTCGCTGCTCTGTCCACGGTCTCGCTGCCTCTGCAGTCACCAGGCGCGTGCGGCGAGTCCCCTCCGGCCTGGCTGTGGTCTCCACCTGGCTGCTGTGGCCAGCAGGGGGCTGCAAGCCCAGCGGGGAGCGACTGGCCTCCGTGTCTCCGGCAGAGACAGGTTGTCTCCAATTTATTGCTGGATGGAAAATGAAAATGTCTTTGGAGAACCGTGACCACCCTCCACGGGGACTTGCGGCCGGGCACTCGGGTCTGAGAACACTCGTGACTCGCTCACCCCGACAGGGCCCTGGGGGCGTCTCAGGGCAGCATAGAGACCCCGCATCTCTGAGGAAGGGGACCCAAGGATGCGCGCGAGGGGAAGGCCCCGGGCGGGGCAGAGTCGCCGAGCCGAGAGGCAGGCGCACGTGAGGCGAAACAGCAGCAGTCAAAGAGGGCGGCGGACCTGAGCCGAGGAAGGACACATCAGCCTGAAAATGCGCCCAGGGAATGAGAAACAGGGTGCCGGCCTGGGCCGGCTGGGGAAGGGCAAGGAGGTCGCGGTGCAGAGTCGCGCACACGGAGCGTCGGCCGGAACGCTCGTCCAGCAGTCGGCCTGTCGAGACGGGCGTGAATACAGACGTCCTCAGCTGGACAGAGACTGGGGCTTTCCCAGCGCAGAGCCTCTCTGAGCAGAAGGGAGAGGACGCCAGACGGAGGCCGGGTGCCAGAGGGGTGGGGCAGGGCCTCCGGGAGCCGGCCCATGATGCCGGTGCCTGTGGGTCACCGCAGCTGCGGACGCCCGCCCCCCAGGCCAGCACCCTCAGGGTGAGCGGGGCCTGCGGGTCACCGCAGCTGCGGACGCCCGCCCCCCAGGCCAGCACCCTCAGGGTGAGGGCTGGAGCCGCAGGATTCACTGACCACGACCTCTAGCCCCAGGCCGGCCCTGCAGACTGGGAGGCCGTCCGGCGTGTGGGGACACCAGGTCCCGGGCCAGCGAGTACGGGGGTCTGAGGCCCAGCCAGGGCCTGGGAGGAGGGCGGCTTGGGGCGGGCGCCCAAGCCTTTTGCGGGGCGCGCACACGGCAGCCGCGCTGGAAACCCGAGTCTAGGGTCCAGATTTCAGGAACGACACCGGCCCCGGTTCGGTCAGAGAGCCTGGCCCGGGCCCGGCACCGCCCGGGGCTGTGGAGGTTCCCGCGGGGCACAAGCTCTGCAGCACCAACAAATCCGCTGCTGTCACAGAGTTTTCTAGAAGTGACTCTTAATCTTTAAATCAAAATCCCCAAACTGCAGAAGTCAGGTCTTAGAATGAACAGGGAAAATAAGAGCTGTTCTCTTATTTAATCGCTTAGCCGTTTAAAAGCCCGGTGCCTGGAGGTCAGCAGATAGCGAGGGCACGGCCCCCGGACACGCTCGGACACACGCGGGGCCTGACACAAGGCGTGAGGACCGAGGCCAGGGGGCTCAGGCGTGAGGACGGTTATGTCCTCGTCCTAAAGACCCCGCAGACAAAGCACCACGAGCCCGGGGCGAGGCCTGAGCGCAGGGGGAGGGGCGGGGGTCAGCACATCCGCAGGGAATATTCGTCGTGCAGCAACTTCCACACTCCGACCCGTGTAAGCCACCCCAGCCCCCGCCAGCGTCTTGTGAGAAGTGAAGACCGCCCATCTCGGTCATTCCGGGACGCAAGGATCGTGTAGCAAAGCCACACCCCAAACCTCAGATACCAGCGCCTAACCCCAGGGGTACGCGTGCAAGCCTGACCACGACATGGACACGCGACTTCTGTCTGCCTGTGAGGGTCTCGGGCTTAGACCGGTGAGCCAGGGCACGCCGGGGGCTTGCCCGGCACCGGAGCAGGAACCAGATGCCAGCGGCGGGGCAGCTGCAGGTCTCTGGCAGGGGCTGAGCGCGCAGGGCTGGCCCCCAGGGCTGGACATGGACCCCGGAGGCCTGCGGGGAGCAGCCCCGTGGGGCAGCCGGCACCTGAGGGCGGGCGCTCGGCCCTGCCCTGAACATCTGGGCTCCAAGTCATGTAGAAACGCTGGCTCCTCCCTGCGCCCCTCACCCCTGCGCGTGACAGAAGGGGCGCAGGTGCCCGCCCCGCCCCACCGACGCCCAGAGCCCACACCCGCAGCTGACAGCCCGGCCAGCACATGGGCTTGTGCTGCCCGCCACAGCGCGCAGGGAAACGGGGCATCGGCTGAGCTGAGATAGTCACCACACATCTGGATTTGGCACACAAGTTTATCTTTCAAAAAAAAAGCATAAGACATTTTTTCAATCTAGAACACCAAAATCTAAATTTAGATACTTACATTATTGCACTCTCCAAGGAAATACAGTGCAAATCCATCAGCTTTTGTGGCTGCCAAAGTAATAGAAAAAAAGGAAGAGACTAATCTCAATGGGCGCACAGAACACACGCGATGCCCTAAGGTGAGGCCCCGGCTGGGCGCGGCTTGTCAGCGGCACTAGCGGTCAGTGTAAGCGCCGAGTCCCTCAGGGCTGACTCAGTCGTGGTGCGTGGGAGCGGTTCTCATCGGCCACTGCGAATGCAAACGGGCGCCGCCTGCAGCCTCGGGCAGGCTTGTCAAGCGCCGGGACCAGAGTTACTGCAAAGACTTTGAGACGCACACCCCCCTGCTCAAGCCTGCGAGTGCCAGCGTGACCTCAGCTGCCGCTGCCACGCCCAGCAGGGACGCCCACCTCGTGGCGGCCGGCGGCGAAGCCATGCTGGGTCTGCCCAAAGCACCTCTGGGCCCTGCAGGCAGCGACTCGGGCGGTTACACAGAAACTGGGGGGCACCACCTCAACTTACTCACCTGCTTCCCCCGTGTCACCTGCCTGCCCCCTGGGCAAGACTCGAGGCTGTCTTTGCCTCAGTTTCCTCATCAGTAAGACGGTGACGACAGCACAGAAAGCTGTCACCTTTCCAAGTAAGCTTAAGCCGCTTCGCTTCCGGGTAATCAGCGACTTCCCCCACAGGTGCCAGGAAACTGCGCTTGCCGCGGGCCGGGTCTGAGCAGAGGCGCGGCGCTTCCCGCCCCCGTCTCGGCAGTGCGGCTCGGGGAGAGCAGAGAGCTGAGGGGGTTTCCCAAGAACATGCTTCCACGTGCGCCTCTGCCCCGACAGGAGCAAACCCACGTCGCGCCTGCCGCCGGGGGCTCGGCTCGGGCCCGGGCGGGGGGCTCACCTGTTTTGATGATGCCGCTGAGCTCGTAGAGGAGCAGCTGGTTGTCCCCGCCCGTGTCCAGCCGCTGCTCGATGTAGCTGTTCAGCTCGTACACGACGCCCTGCATGCTTGTGTCTTGGTACTTCACGTTAAAAGAAGAAGAGGGGCTCACTCAGTGCGAGAAACACGTCCTCATCGGGGCGGCCCCCCCGTCCTTTCCAGGACCTCGACCCCCCAGCTGCTCATTTTGCCTTTAGAGAACGTGACTTAACATTCTCGTCCACTACAAGAGACACATTTAAATGTTGGGACAACTCAGAATGGCCTGATTCCATGCATGACACCCAGTTGAGAACCGTAACTGCTTCTGAAGCCTTGTGTATAAAGTCAGGCAACCTGACCAGGAAAATCACACAAAACTCGGCCGCTGAGGACAAACGGGAAGATGCCAGAACCCCCCAGGCCTTGGGGTGACCGTGCCGCTCTGCTCTCGCTGGGAGCCCAGAGTCTCTCAACGGGGCAGCGCGTGGGTCTTCTCGGAAAGTGCTGGAAAAGCCTCCACCTCCCTCGTCAAGCTCGCCCGGCTGGCCCGTCTCTGTGGCACAGCCGTGGGAAACTCAAAATAAAAGCCTGCTGTCACGGCAGCTCAGAAGCCAAGGGGCTCCCCGCGGCACTCGGGGTAACGGGCAGACCCTCCCGGGAGCCTCAGCTCCGCCCGGGGCCCGTCCGCCTAGCTCCACTGAGGCATCCTTCGCTCCTGGGGCCGAGAACTGACTGTTTCCTTGAGCGCAGTTCTCTGTCGGCGGTCAGGGAGCGGGGTGAAGGTGAGCAGATGAGCGCGAGAGGACCCAGCCACTCAACGAAAGTGGCCCCAGGAAACGTGGCAGCCCACTAAAGGCGAGTGCAGCAGGTGATTACAACAGGTGAGCCCTACAGGTGGGCGCTACAGGTGAGCACGCCAGGTGGGTGCTACAGAGAACTGAGACACGTGAGCACGCTCCTGAAAGAGACAATCCCTAGAGAACCAACAAATGAAACTCCACTCCCCTGGGAAGCTCCGCTCCAGTCAGCAGAAATAACCCGCTGACCGGACAGTGGACAGTGGGCGGGCAGCAGATGCTCTGTGGGGCACAGGGGAGGCTGCGCGTGGACCCCGGGCGGCAGAGGGGCGCCTCAGAGCAGGCGGTCAGGGAGGCGACTCAGCCACAGGAGACCCACGGACCCCGCTGACCCGGGCGCCAGTGCCGAGGGAGGCAGCAGCGCCCACCCCAGCGGCCCGGCCAGGCTGGCCGCCCAGCTCTCTGCTTTTGACCAGTAACGGGGCCCCAGAGATGAAGGAAGAAGAAGGGCGACCAAGAAGAGCAATGAGGCTCGGCCAGCGAAGGGGAGGCCGGAGACGGAGACGGGAGAGGGAGAGCGTGCAGCCCGGCCCGCCCGGCCCAGCCCTGCCCAGACGCCGCCTGCCTCCTCGCGCCCCTCGCCCCGCGGGCCAGCAACCCTGCGGTCCTACCTCCGGGGCGGCCACCGAGCCCAGTTCTCCGCCCACCTCCCTCCGCATGCGGCTGGCATCCGGCTCCCGCCAGCTGCTGGCCGTCGCCCTGGGCAGGGAGAAGTGGCCGCCGTCCGGCCTGCCAGCCTGTCCCCTGGGGTCTGAGTCCATGGCCCCCCAAGGCTGGCCGGCAGACCCGCGTCTGTGCAAGGCGCCCGCGCCGCCCTGTGCCCCCGGGGCCGGCACCCGGCTTAGGAAGTCCATCAGCTCGGGCAGGAATCTGCTCCTCCTTGAGTTTGGCGGAATGACCCAGGCAAATCTTCGGGGTCTAACTCCTTCTGGGGTGGCCTCACTCATTTTTCACTGGATAACAACACATTTGGGTTCCCGAACGCATCTGCAACCGACTTTGCGCATCGGTCATTTCCTGAACGGCGGCCGCTACTACGCCTAAGTCCCCACGCAGCGGCACGCAGTGGCCGCCTCCGCCACCAGGAGTCTCCCCACCAGCGGGGGTGCCGGTTCTGGCGCCCCAATCGCCTTTGCTTGTCAGTTTCCTGAACAGATGCAGTCCATGCGGTGCTGTGTTCAAGGAACCTCTTCTGAATTATCAGTCAAGCCTAGTTCTCAGTTTTGGACCAGGACTTCGCTCTCTTATGAATTCCACCCCTCTGCTCTCTGGAACTTTCTTTCTGATGTTATAATAAATAAATATGAGGTGAGAAATTTTCATCCTGTTTGGGCCGCCTCCCCTCAACTTGGTAATTTTATTCCATTTTACATGGGAGACATAAAAATGTCACTTTTTAAAAGGTCACCCAGGTAAACAGTGACAGAATCGTTTCCTCAGAGTGACGCCACTATCCGGGACGATGGTTTTCAACGTGTCACCCCCAGAGATGTAGAGGCAGGTCCCCAAGGACAGCTGCCCGCTGGAGATGAGTCCACTGGCTCAACACCACACCGATGTGTCCCGCTGCTGGCCTAGGGCAGGCCGGGACGCACCAGCGGGACGCCCACGCGCCGGCTGACGGAACCTTGCACCGGCGGTCACGGGCTGTGTCCAGCCCGCAAGACGCATCAGACTGCAGAAGACGGTCACGCCCTAGAGCCGCCTCGGGCCCCGCTCCTGAGAAGCGTCTCCCCGCAAACCTCTGCGCACACGGGCCAGCGAGGGGCGCAGGCAGCCTGGGGCCCCGGCGCCAGAACAGAGCGTGGAAAGTGATTCCGGACAGAGACCCATGGGGCGAGGGGTGGTCTCGGAAGATGCGGGACTGCACAGCCACGCAGACGGCCACGGCACCGGGCAGGGTGAAAGAGCCGGAATCAGAACCACCCATCTGCGGCCCTGAGGGTGCTGAGGTGGGCGGCCGGACGAGGGCCCGAGGCAGTTCGTGGGCCGGGGCCAGAGGGACGGCTGGAGCTGCCCGGGGTGGGTGGGTGGGACTGGACGTCTCTGCGGGGCCGAGCGGGCGGTGACACCTCGGGTCGGCGCGGGGCAGCCAGGCCCTGCAGGCGAGCTGGCGGGGGCCTGGGTGTCCAGCACGGTGTGGGCGTGCGGGTCACCGAGCGGAGCAAAGGTGAGGCCGCGGCCGGCACGTCCGCGCCAGGACGCTCGCTGACCCTCTAGGAAACGGCCCCCCGCAGCAGGCGGGCCGCGCCCCCACAGGGAAAGCCCCGCCCCCAGAGGCGTGGTGGGCGGCTCTGCGCTCCAGGCAGCGTCCGCTACAGCCACGGGTCAGGCTGCGTCTCAGACAGGCACCGCGCCAGACCAGTGCTGGGTGCACCCTTAGGGGAGCTCGGTTTCACTTCCGGCTGTCTCACAGGGCCCCAGGTCGCAGACAGGGGGAGGGGCGGGGCCCGGGGCCCGGGGCAAACAGACCGACAAGCGGAAAAACAAACAGAAAAGCCGCTCCCCAAGGCTCCCTTGAAGGAGGCTGGGGGGGGGGGGGGGGTTTCGGCCGGGGGGCCCTCCCCCTGCACCCCCAGCCTGGGGAGCGCGGAGGGAGAGCGCCCCAGCCACAAGGCGAGAGCTGGGCGCAGCGCACCCGCCGGTACTTACCCTGCTGACTTCCTTAGGCGCCGACTCGGCTGGGGGCGGGAAAGGAAGGAGACAGGGTTAGACTCCGCTGCCCGCGCCGCGCCCGCCCCGCCGCCCGCAGAGGCCCGGCCGCGCGCGCACCGCGAAGGCGTCCTGACTGCCGGCGGCCGCCCACGCGCCGGGGAAGACGCAGCTCCGGCCGCCGGCCGCCCCGGGCCCTCTGGGCGGTCTGGGCCTGCCCCGCACGGCCGGGGACGCGCGCACGCGGTGTGCTGGCCGCCCCCGGGCCCTGGCCGCCCCGCTGGCCGAGGGAGGCGCCGTGTGGGCGTCCGGGCGGAACCCACCTCCTGCGGGGGCTCTGTTCGGGCCCCCTGGGGCGGCCCCTGCCGGCTGTGGGCAGGAGGCTGGCGGCTGCGCGGATGGCCGCACCGCCCAGGCGTGCCGCGCCGGCTCCCTGGGTCGGCCGCAGCCAGGGCCTGTGGGCCACAGCGCAGGCAGCAGCCGCGGCGCCCTGTGCCCCGCGCCCAGGTCCCCCGGGCTGACCCGGACGGTGCTGAGCGGGCCCCTGCAGCCTCGGGGGAAGCGGCTCTCACGCCAGGCTGTGGCCGTGCGGATCCCCTTCCTGCGCGCCGGGCCTCTCGGCCAGCAGACCCTCCCAGGCCGCCTTTGGGGCGCGCTCAGCACGCCCCGGCCCACGGGCTCAGCACCCCCACCAACGGGTCGCCCCGCGGGGTCCACCGGCCACAGTCTCCCTCAAGGCCCTAGGAACTGAAACGCTGGGCCGGCCCGTCTCCGCTCTTTCTCCCGCTCACCACTTGCCGTCCCTCTGCAGGAACATCGCGGAGCCCCGGCCCAGAGCGGAGACTGGCCGTGGCCTTGACGGTGGCCCCTGGGCCCAGCAGCTGCCCAGGCACCGTGCACACACACACACACACACACACACACAGCGACACGTGCACACACAAATACTCAGAGACACAGATACTCATGTGCAGCACACACAGCACATACAAACATGCACACACCACACATACCAGAGACACATGCACACACAAATATGCAGACACACGCAGCACACATGCCACACATGTGCACCGAGACATACACACAGCACGTATGTGCACACACAAACACACATACTCAAACACAGCACACACGCACAAACATGCACACACTCCACACACCATACACCACACAAGCGCACCCCCGCCCGCCCACCCGCAGCACCCCATCTGCTTGGCGCTCCGGTGCGGGCACCTGCACCGGGATTTTCGCGCGGTGGGCGCACGTGGGCGGCCCGGGACCCTCCCGAAGAGGCCGCTCCGCCGGCCGGACAGACAGAGCCCGTCTCCGCGCTGCCCGGGAATCACACGCTGCACGTCTCTCGGGCACGCGGGGCTGGGCAGGCCGGACCCCGCGGGAGCTGCTGTTCCCACACGGGGGGCACCGCGGAGACGCCGTCGCTCGGGCCCGCCCCTCCGAGCCCGCTGCGAGCTCTCGGCCACGCCAACAGGCCGAGGAGAGCGCAGCGCGCCGCGGGACACGGGCTGAGTTTCTAAGCTGGAACCCCACCAGCAGGGGACCGCGCTGGGCAGGGAGAGCGGACAGGCGGCGTGTGCTGCAGCGGAGCGACCGCCGGGACAGGCCTGAGTGGGCGGCGCTGACCCGCGGGCACCGCGCCCTGCCCCCACCACGCGGTCGGCGCCTTTGGCCTGGCCCTCGCCCAGGGACGCCCGGACGCTGCCGCGGGGCGCCAGGGAGACCACGGGGGACACCTGCTGACCCCGCCTGTGGGCGCCAGGGGGGCTGGAAGCAGAAGTCACAGCAGGCGCTCAGGCGTCCTCACTCTGGGGCCGGGGCTCGCCGGTGCCGACCCTTCTTCCAGCCAGAAGGCGGACGAGCGCGTCAAACGCGAGCGTCGCTGGCGCGGCCGTGGCTCCGGCTGAGGGGACACCCGCACCGCGGTCTGCTTGTCCTTCTGTTGCCGGCTTTTTGTTGGGCCCTCCTGCCGGGCCGTGGGCGCTGCAGCCGCTCACGGGGCTCCTGCCCGGGGCGGCACCGCCAGGCACCGGAGCAGGGGCTGCAGGTGCAGGACGGGGGGCCTGGGGGCCTAAAGCCCGGGGAGCCTGGGGCTCTGGAGGCCTGCGCTCTTGGGGACCTGCCCTCCCTCGCCGCAGGCCTTTGCTCACGCGCCGCCGTGTGTCGCCGCCTTGCAGTGTGAGCTTAAGCCCCAGCCCGGCAGAGCTGACACGGAAGGTCCCCTTCTCCGCAAAGTCTCCTCGGCAGCGGAGGAGCCGGTCGCCAGGCCCGTGCGCTCACAGGCCGCGGGCATCGGAACGCGGGTCAGGCCCAGGACACGCCGGTCTCCTGCCGAGGGCCGGGGCTCCCCGGACCCCGCCCCGGCCCCGCCCCGGCCCCGCCCCGGCCCCGCCCCGGCCCCGCCCCGGCCCCGCCCCGGCCCCAAGAGTGGCCTTCCAGGGAGAGGCCCGTGGGTGGGGGGCGGGGTGAGCGCCGGACGGCGGCCCCTGGGGGTGCCCGTGGGCCCCGCCCTCGCCCGTCTCCCCTTGACTGCGGCCCCCACACGCGTGAGGGGGTGCAGCTGCCGGGCTGCGACGGAAGTCCTGCGCGTGGGCGAGCACGCCCTCCCCTGCCGCGCACCTCCATGAGCTGGAGCTGGCCCCGGCAGTGCGGACCTCGTTTTCCAAATTCTCAGACCCCCCATGCAGTCGCCGCTCGGGCCGCACAGAAGGCCTCTGGGGCACTGACCACGACTGCGGACCTCATGCGCCGCCTGGGGAGGGCGTCAGCTTCACGGGATCCAGCGCTCCGGGGCGCCAGCTTGAGGTCTGTCTCTGCGGCTCCATCTGTGCTGCGCCCGGCAGGGCGCGACTCTCGCCAAACGCGAGACACTCGCCAAACGCGTCCTGCGTTCCTGGGCGACGCGGCTACGACAGGCTGTGTCTTCCCTCCTTCCAGACTGTTCCGCAAGGAGCCTTTCACCGGCCTCATTTCTGCGTGCGGATCCCAGTCTTGGAAGCACCCCTTGCGCTTCCGTTCGGCGCGGCAGCTTTTGGCGGGGTCTCTGGGTCTCGGCGCACGGGACCATGTCCTGGGGGAGATGGAGCCACTTGCAGGTCTCCCGCTGAGATCCGAACGCGCTTTATTCCCTTTTGCTCACGCGGTCCCTCCCCCCGCTCCCGGCTGAGTCCCAGAGGCCCTGCCGTCGGGGTGCTCTCTCCCTTTCTGAGGCTGCTGGGCGCCCCCGGCCTAGTCCAGGACGGCTGGTCTCCGGGGTGTGGGGCTGGAGTTCGTGCCCCGGTCTGGGGTTCCTGTCGGCGGGGAGCACGGGGCACACAGAGCCAGCTGGGAAGTTTCGTTAAACAGTCTCAAGGTTGGGTGCCCCCACCTTAAACGCGGGAGAGACCCGCCCACACGCCCTCCGGGATGGGTCTTCGACTGGCCGGAGGTCTGCACTGTCCGAAGAAGCCGCCTCCCCGCGCTGTCTAGTCCGGGGCGTCGAGTCCTTTGTCCTCCCGCTGCTGATGAGGCCGACTGGGCAGACGAGCCTCCGGGCCAGGCCTTCCGCCTCGGGCCTGCCGCGGCTGGTCTCCGGTCCCCGCGTGCCCAGGGCCCTATTCGTGCCTGAAATCTCAGATGGCTTCAGCAGGCTCCCCCTCCCTCCCTGGCCCCCAAACACAGCGGGGAGGCCGAGGAGGAGGCCCCACTGCAGCCGAGCGAGCACTGGGCCGTGGAGAGAGGTCTCCAGATGGTGGCCGCCGAGCGGGGGGCGACTGCAGCCTCAGACGGGCACAGGACAGAGCTGGGGTCCCGGGAGGCCGCAGCCCTCAGGCCCCACTACCTGCTGGGCTGCCCTGTGCCTTCCACGTCCAGGGCGCCGAGACGGCTGCTGCGTCCATCGCTGCTCAGGCGGCGATGCGCTGGCGGCCTCTCTGCGGACGCCCGGCTCGGGGCAGCCTCAGCGCCCGGCAGGGGGGCCCGACCCCAGGAGGTCGTGTCCTGCCCCGGACACGCTGACCGCAGCAGGGTGAGCTGGTCCACGTGGGCAGCAGCAGCCGGCTCGAGAGCCGTCGCTCCGTCCGGGTCCGCGTCTTCGTAGGGGGTGAATGGTGGGCAGCCCACACTCGAAAGCAAGGACGGTTTGCAGGGTGGATGCTGGGCCGTGTCACTGACCTGCTGGCCGTGGGCCCCAGGAGCCAAGGACGCACTTCCCGGCTGCAGAGGCCCCGCGCAGAGGCCCACTCTCCGCGCCCTCCAGCCTGCGCCCTTCGGCCCGCGCCTGGGCAGGTGGGCAGCGAGGCGCCCGGGCCCGCCGGGGCCTTCCTGAGGGCCTAGTCGCTGCCCTGCCATGCCTGTCACCCCAGCCTGGGCCAGGCGAGCTCTGAGCCAGCTCACAGCCGTGTCCACGGCGGCCGGGCACCCAAAGCTGCCACCCTGCGCCGGTGTCCAGCGCGTCCAGGGCTGAGGCCGGGAGGGAGGGGGACATGGGGGGGCGGCGGCCTCTGCTTCTCAAAGTCACGCCGTGACAGAGAGCCAGGACAGTCCTGGGGGGCCCGCGCCCAGTGCCAGGCCGTCCCTGTCAGGCCGGGCCCCTCCCCGACTGGCCAGCCTGAGCCCCACCGGTGAGCGCAGGCTCCGGCCGCACTCCCGGGGGCCCGCCCCGGGGCCCCTTCTCCGGGCTCCACTGCGCACCAAGACGCAAACGAGAGCCGAGCCGTGTGGGGGCGCAAAGGAGCCAGCTACTGGGGCGTCCAGCCTCCGTGCTCTGCCGTCCATCCCTTTGGGCAAGCCCAGCAGGGGACCCCGGGCCTCGCGGGGACCCCGGCCTTAGTGTCCAGAGCCCCCTCCGGCTGTTCCCGGGCGGCCTGTGCCCCGCCCCACCCCGCGGGACCGAGGCCTGGCAGGGCTGGCTGGTTTCGGACTCTCAGACCTCCGCCTGGGCAGCCAGGGGCGGGCCGGGGTGGCCGACCTGCGCCTGCCGCGGACCAGAGAGCAGGCGGCCCGAAGCCGGGGCCTGTGGCATCTTCAAAGAAGCCGGCGAGTCCTGGGCCCGTCGCAAATGCGGCGTCTTTGCTGTGGGCTGCGGGCTCGCGTGGACCCGGCACCAGCGCCCGGTCGGACGTGTGAGCCGCAGGAATGTCCTCTTGTCCGCGTTCTCCTCACGCCTGTGTGCTCAGACGCACAACTGAATCCCCCAGGACAAGTGTGGGCAGCCAGAGGGACGGGGGACAAAGGGCGCCCCCAGCCAGCAGGGCCGAGGGTCTGGATGAGGGAATATGGGGGGGGGCGGGGGGTGCTTCTGGGAGCCCTGGAGGGCGAGACAAAGGGCTTTGACCTTCATCCCGGAAACTCTGTCGCCGAGGCGGGACTCACCACGGAATGAGTGAGAGAAGTGTCCTTTAAAAAAGAGGCAGGATTTACGGTTTAAAGCGTCCTCTCTGACCCGCATTTTAGAGGGCGCTTTTGCAGCCGTCCAACTGACACCTGGACCAGCCCGTTCCTGCTAAAGTGGCCGAACACGTTCCCCCACCCCGATTCCTGCTGAAGCCCCAACAATCCTGCACCTCAGCTCTGGGCCGCTCGTGTCTGCAGAATCCCGCGGGCCGCCGGCGGGCAGCGGACACTGCGGTCAGGGAGCAGCTGAGCGGGGGGCGCCAGCACGCGCGCCCCAGGGCTGCGGGCCAGAGCGTGCCGCCCGACGGTGAGCGCCATTACAGCCTCAGCTCACAGCGAGATGAAACAAATAATAATCTGATTACAGAAACGCTTCCCCGTGAGACAACCGGCTCTAATTTGCTGGCAGTAAAATACTAATATCTTGGCACATTTGAAAAGGAGCAAAATGAGACATTTTCTAAATTTTTGTCTTGAAACGAAGCGCAGGGGACAAGTGGCAGACTTGTCTCCTGACAGGCACCGTCTCCTCGCCTCCCCCAGGTGCCATTAGCGCTGCGGGGGGCTCACCCCAAAAGGAATTTTAATTAGGAAACTAATTATAGCCCTGCCATCTCCCCAGCGCCCGCCAAACAGATGGTGCCGGAGCCGCTCATCTCGGCTCACACAGGTTTGGTGAAGTCGTGCCCGTAATCCCCGACTTCGCGGAAACCCCGAGTCCCCCTATTTAAGTGGTTTATACAGTAAGCACCGGAGCCTGGACCCCGAGGGAGAGTGTGGCTGCGGGGTCTGACGGGGCCACACGCCCCAGCACATGTGGGAAAGGCACAGCCACACCTGACATCTTGAAGGTGCACAGGAAGGGTCTTTTTAATATAGAAATAACATGAGAAAAATATTTTGAGTTAAAATCATTTCTAATTTCTCTTGGGCCTCCCTGGTGGCGCAGGGGTTAAGTCTCAGCACTGTGAAGCTATCACCAGCCGCTGCAGCACAAGTTCAATCCCCGGCCAGGGAGCTTCCCACAGGGCACAGCAGACCCCTCCGGTCTCCCCGCTGCTCCCCTCAGCAGTGTGTTTCAGGGGATCCGCCTGTTCTGCTCCCCACTCTGTCTCTGGGGAGTCCTCTCACCCCCACACCTCTGGTCTACACCCCAGCTTGTATGCAAAAATAAGTAAGTCTTAAAAAAAATAAAATAAAATAATTGTGAATGCCTCCCTGGTGGCTCAACGGGTTAAGTCGCAGAACTGCAGAGCTGTCCGCAGCCACTGCAGCACGAGTTCGATCCCCGGCCAGGGAGCTTCCCACAGGGCGCAGCAGACCCCTCCTGTCTCCCCGCTGCTCCCTCAGCAGTGTGTTTCAGTGGATCTGCCTGTTCTGCTCCCCACTCTGTCCCTGGTGAATCCTCTCCCCCCACCCACACCTCTGGCTCGCACCCCAGCTTGTATGCAACAAATAAATAAATCTTTACAAAAAATCGTCTCTAATTTCTCTTTCAGAGTATCACACACGAACAGAAGTCGTTTCCTACAGTGCACCAAGTCCGTGCTAAGCGCCTTTCTGACCTCACTTTTGTAACTTGATGTCTGAGCCTCCTGGGTGAAGGGCATCCAGAAAGCAGCAGAGACCTGTGGGCTAGGCTAACCCCCCAACATCCGAGAGCACCCCAAAGCTGTAACAAGTGATACCCGTAAGTCCATCTCAAATGATTCTGCACATGGACATAGGAGATGTTTGCTTCCATGTGATTTAGTTAAGCTCTTCAAGTGAGATTCCTGTAAACTCCAAAATTAGAGTTTTGTGTGTGATTGATCTAAGAATTCTTGCCCTTTTAAAACCCTTAGGGCTTGAGGTCAATTCCTAGAACACCCTAGAACAATAGCCTCTTACTGATTAAAAGCCCTTGGTGTTAAGGAGATAACCACACTAATTCGGAAACCAGCACTCCGTGTTTTACTGCAGCGCTACTTAAGAGTGTGTGTGGTCTACATTGTGGAATACTACTCAGCTGTCAAAAAGGATAAACTCGTGCCATTTGCAGCAGCACGGATGTAACCGGAAGGCATGATGCTCAGTGAAGTAAGTAGAAGGAGAAAGATAAACACCAGATGGTGTCACTCATGTGGAATATGGAGAAACTAAACAAACTGAACAAAGACAAACTTTCAAGACTAATCCCTGAGAGTTGACCACAGATCTGAGGCGCGCGGGGTGGGGAGGGGAAGGGGAGCAGAGCACAGAGGTCTCGTCCCTCAGGCCTCGGAGCCGCTTCTCCGACGTGCTTCCAGCACACTGGTGGCTGCCCGCAGCTGCACCCAGCGCCCCGCTGCAGAAGTGGGCGCCCCCGCTGGACACAGCAACCACAGGTACTGCAGAGGGACAGCCCAGAAGGGTCACCAGACCTTGGTCCGATAATCCAGATCACTGTTAGATCTCCAGAAAACGATTCACAGAGTCAAAAAGCAACTTAGAACTGGCCGTGTCTCTTATACTCCCAGGTTTTCACTTCATTTTTAAAAAACCTGTTACATGAAACAAAATTTTAAGCACTGAAAGTTATTTTATTAAACAGGTACCATTTCATGAAACGTCTTTGTTCGACAGTATCTGCATTTCGCAAATACAATTGCCACGAAAGGCAACTCCAGTGGAGACAGAGTGTTTTCAGACTCGCAGCAGCTAATGGTGCTTCATGCAGCAGAAGCGCTTGGGAACAGAATCTCTACTCGGGAAACAAAGGGATGGCGTTTAATGGGCAAACAACAGCTCTCACCGGCGGGCCTGGGGCAGACGCCAGCCTCACCCGGGGCTGAGAGTCAGTTTTATGATCGCGAAGGGTGTGTGCGATGATCAAACTCCATGCTTCAAATCACCGACATCCCAGTCACCCTGATCGGGGGCACCCCGAGCTCGCTGCTGGGCGGCCGAGCCCTGACCTCGCTGCACCCCTTCCCCACCTCCAAGGCAACCCTCCACAGAACTGGCCGCAAGGCCAAGCGACTCCCTGCCAGCGAGCCAGTGGCAACGTCACCCCTTCCAGTGGCCAGACCAGCAGCTCACGTTGATTTGTGACTCAGGTTAAGACACCGAACACACTTTCTGATTTCCATGCCCCAAAAAGCAGAAGGTGCCGCTGCGATGGAAACGCCTACTTCAGTATCAGCCTCAGGGACGGGGGCATTCCAGCCTGACGGTGCAGGTGAGCGCCCCGTCTGGCTCTCACTCAGAGCCCCAGCTAACTGGTGCCCCCACACGCGCCGGCACAGCCACCGTCTGTGATACGGGCAGCACCGAAGTCACCGCACTCGCGCTCAGGCCGCCATATACCAGGTCTCGGGGACTAATTTTAGAATGAAATATCTGGCAGAAGCAGATTTACCCGCGTGAATATCAAATCCCACTTCTTGAATCACGAAAAGATAAAAATATGGGTAACTACATTCTTTGAGCAAAACAAAGAAAACACGTGTTTGTTGGAGGACATTTCAAGCTGCTGGCGGCGGGCCTCCCTGGTGGCGCAACAGGTCAAGCGCAGCGCTGTGGAGCTGTCCAGAAACGCTGCGGCACGAGTTCAATGCCCAGCCAGGGAGCTCCCCACAGGGCGCAGCAGACCTCTCCTGTGTCCCCGCTGCTCCCCTCAGCAGCGTGTTTCAGTGGATCTGCCTGATCCGCCTGTTCTGCTCCCCACTCTGTCTCTGGTGAACCCTCTCACCCCCACACCTCTAGCCTGCACCCCAACTTGTATGCAGAAACAAATAAATCCTTAAAAAAAGTCTTGGCCACAAAATGGCATCGGCCCTCATCAGCCTCATCGACGCCCCTCCTGAGTGCCAGAGCTCCCTTTAGAAGGCGAGGACCGGAACAACATGTCGAGGTGCTCGGACTTTTCCCCAGGCCCACACATTGTAACTCACTGAACATCGGGCGATGCCAGCCATCGCCACTGACTTCCAGCGGCCCCAAGGCCACCGACACGGCCCCTCACAGCTGCTTTCACCAGAGGTCGAGGTGGACGCCGCCATCCGTCCAGGAGCCTGGCCCAGGTCATCGGGGTCCGCCCCGCACTCGCCGAGGTGCTTCGCAGCCTGTGTGAAACCGCCCGTCTCAGCCTGTTCTTCCCAAACCCGCGAAGCCCCCCCCAAAACTGCATGCGCCCCTTTCTGGTCTGCTCTCCGTGGAGCTGCGGTCACTGACGGCCTGGCCGAGATGAGACGGCCGGGCCTGTCCCGTTCGCCCGCAGAGAATCGAGGTGACCGCGGAACCCGCAGGGGCTCAGGGACCACCTGCCCGGCTCTGCCCGGCTCCCCCGGGAGGGCGCGGCCTCTGTGCTTTCTGAGACGAGCGTCCGTGTTCTCTGCGTGAGCCTGTCAGGCGTCACGCAGAAAGCGATTATTTGGAACGTGGGGTCAGAGGCCAAGCTCCCGGAGGCGCCCCGCGACAAGCGGGCATCGGAACGGCCGGAAGGCCGGAGATTCAGCTGGAGACAGTCGCACGAGGCCCGGAGCTCCGTGCCCGGCCGGGTGGCCCCGCCCCCGCCCGCCTGCCCCACTCCTGCTGAAGGGCAGAGCCGAGCTCGAGCCCCGGACATGGGGTCACCCACACCCCAGGCTTCCCAGGCCTCGCCACGCGCAGAGCGGCTGCCCGGCCGGCCGCCTGCCCCCTCCCTCGGGGCGGCCTGAGCAGTCCGGCGGGGCGGCCCTGGCGCAGCAGAGCGAGGGCACGGCAAGCGCCCCACAGGACAGCTTCGGGCAGCACAGAAGCCCACGAAACACACCAGCGGGCAGCACGGAGCTGCCCACCGCAGCAGTAAATGTAATTTTGCCCTTTAAATAATCGCCCAGTATTTTCTTGTTCAAAAGTCTGCATTTTCGTATGTGGCCTTTCTTTACTCGGAGTTTTATTGTTACACAGCTCTGTGCCCTCCGTGCACACAATTTCCCCACGGGACTGGCTGCTCCGTGGCTGACAAGGCGCTTACTGCGGTGGAGCCCGGTCACCGTGGGGCGTGGCCCAGCCTGCCCGGGGCCTCCCCGCAGGCTCCGGATTTGCGCGTCGGGACAAGGCAGCGGCCGCGCTCAGCTCCTCTCGGCTGATCTTTCCGAGCTCGTCTGTCGCCGTCTCTGTTCCTGGACCCACACACGGAAGCCCGGGGGCCCGCAGAAACGCTCTTCCTCGCGTCTCCCACGAGGGAATTTGGCAGGGAACCAAGAGCGGGTGCAGGGAACGCAGAACCCAAAAGCAACGCGGCAAAGATGCTCCAAGCGCCCCCGGTCAGCGCGAGTGTCCATGGGACAGCCAGCGTCCCTCTGGCCGGTGCGGCCGCCCCCTTCTGAGGCCGAGGCCCCAGCGAGGGGCTCGCGGACGCCGGTGACACCGGGAGGAGGGAGCTGCGGGGCTTCGCGCCCGCAGGGACGCAGCAGGGCGGCTTGTCCTTCCTCGCGGCCCTGCCGCCGGCCTCGCCCCTGCCCCGGGCTGGCCTGCTCCCGCCTCGAGGGCGCCGCGCCCGCATCCCGCCAGCCCTGCCCCAGCCCAGAGGCCTCGGCCGGCCGCCGGCACCAGCGCGTCTTCCCGGGCTGAGTCTGCGTCCGGTGTGGGGATGCTGGCTACTCGCCGCCCTTGGTCAGGGCCGGCGAGCAGGTGCACTGCACAGGTGAGAGCGCCACCCTGTGGGCACGGGGAGGACGGGCAGCCGGCCGGACACGGCACCTCGGGGCTGCTGTTCCCCAGCCCTGCCCGGCGCGGCCCCTCCTCTCTGAGCCCTGTGCCCCGGCCCCCACCCTCCCCGCCATCACCCTCCGCGCCCAGGGACGGGGCACTGGCCTCTCTGCGCCGCGCGCCTCCAGCACTGCCCCCACCCGACAGCCCCAAGTCCGGGGATCTCAAGCCGCTGAGCTCCTGGTGGCGGAAACCGGGCAACCAGCCGGCCCGAAGACACCACGCGAGGCTGCCCGGGGCAGCCCTGTCCCGGCTCGCCCTCGGTCCACGCAGACACACACGTGCACACACGTGCACACGAGCACAGGTGTGCCCTCACACGTCTCTGCACGCAAACACACGCACCCATACACGCACTCACATGCATGGAGTTTCAAACAATGCTGTTTTGGTGCTCAAAGCCCTCCTTTGTCAGAAGTTCACCTATTTTTATTCTGAAACTTACATAAGAAAATTACGAACTTTCAAAACTAGAAGGAGGAAAATCAGCCCAAAGCAGGACGCCACTGACAGACCTCTGAGCGACAGTTGCTTCCGTGCGGCAAACACGGCCTTCTGGTTAAAATAAATACATTTCCAGAAAATGTTTTCACATTTTTAATATCAAAGTCCCTCACACAGTTAAATCCATTTATAAAATCAAAACCGTTATAGAAATAATGTTCAGAGAAGTGAGAAGTCATGTCTGACCAATCAGAAACCCATTTATAACCAAAATCAGAATAATACTACGTTACTCAAGCCCAGCATATTCATATCATTCCAGCTTAGGAGGAAGCTTCTTGCCTTTCCATCCCTTTGAGCCAACATTTCTTTTTACAGATTCGTGACTGCTCCTCTTAGGTTTGAGTGTGAATAAAATGCCTAATGCACAGTCAACGGCTGTTTTCCTGCGACACGTATATAAAAAGGAGAGTCGTTTTGCAAAATGCAAGGACATAAACATATCTGTGACATCGATATAAACAAGAGCCTTATCATGAATAACAATGAAATAAAATCCATCTAAGAATGATTTCTGCACTTCTCAACATGGTCCTAGAGAAACAAATTTTAGGGATTTATTTGCCAAAGTTCTTTTTGAGTCAAGGATCTTTCTCTTTTTTTAACAAACTTACTTTCTTTAAACACAACAGAGCCCTTACGGAATTAAAATCCTAACACCTTCTACTTCGCTTTCTACCTTGCATGAAGAAAACATGGTGCTTTTATCGCCGTTTTGTGGCCCTGCAAGCTAGGGCTGGCCGCCCGCGCGCGAGACCGTACCTTCTGGTTTGTTGTTCTTCCGCTTCAGCCATTTCTCTACGGTCTCTGCACTCACACTTTCAGACACAAATTCATCTAAGACCTGGGGGTGAAGAGAAAGATAGGCCTTCACTTTTTCATCTGTCAAACCTGCAAAAGAACCGAGAAGAGTAAAATTAACCTCTATGCCATCTTCCTTTACATCAAAGATAGAGAGAAAGTCATATTATGCTAAGACTGATGTAAAACAGAAACGAATGTGAAAAGAATTTAGAGATGTGTGTAGACCAGTTGCCAGGGAAAGGCCTGCAGCCCTACTGCGCGCTACACCATGGAGGAGCTTTGAGAACAGTAAGAAAAAAGGACGAATTTTATGAGTCCACGCGTAAGAAATCTCGAGAATAGTAGATCCATAGGGTGAAGGACTAGGGCTTACTGGGCGCTGGGGGCGGGTCAGAGAGGACCTAGTTTTTAACGCTCTGTGGTCCGCTGACATATTAGTACGTGTTTTTGTCACCAGTATCAGGTGGCCGCTCGCGTATTAATACGTGTTCATCTAGTCTCTGGTTTTTCACGCCACGGTGAATTTATTTGGAACTATCAGGAGCTATTTCTTGGATCATACTCGGTCTAGAAGCTTTACACATTGTTTTGGTTAAAGTGTGAGGTGTTTTATGGGAGATATTACAGTTTTTTTTAATATCCAGTAGTTCAGGAGTTGTGTGTGTTTTAGTGAATGCTTCTACCATTCGCGGTGGCACAAACAATGGCCGGCCCCAAGGGCTGGTGAATTTAAAGGGCACCGGCACACAAAGTGTTACTGCTTCCCCTGTGGTCTCACGGCACAGAAACCAGCCACGCGGGCTCTGAGTTTATAGCCAGGGTGTTGCCCGCAAGGGGCAGCTGGCTTGCTCGGGGGGCGCAGGGCTGTGCCCCCAGCTCTGGTCTTCAGGTCCCCTCGGAGCACCGTCCTCCGTGAGGTGGGTCCTGGTCTTTCCTCCAGGTGGGGCTTTGGATGCTGTCTCGGGCCCCTGCATTTGGGGGTGGGAGGAGGCTGGCCGGGGGCGGGTCTGTCTGGGGTGAGGGCAGTCTAGAAGCAGAGGGGATGGCACACACGCTGGGAGTGTCACCGACACCAAGTCCTAAGCTTGAAATGGTGAAAATGGCAAATTTCGTCATCTGTGTGTTACCACCTCGAGCAAATGGAACCACGTCAAGGTGGCCGACCAGCAGTCAAGTGCAGACACACACGCACCAAGCGGAGTCTCCACATTCAGCCCCAGGGTGTACTTGAACCTGTGCACTGTCTCAGGGTCAAGCCTTATAAAGTTCTTGTATTTTTCAAAAATGATTTAGGGGCCTCCCTAGTGGCGCAGCGGGTTAAATCTCAGCACTATGGAGCTGTCTGCAGCCGCTGCAGCACGAGTTCGATCCCCAGCCAGAGAGCTTCCCACAGGGCGCAGCAGACCGCTCCCGTCTCCCCACTGCTCCCCTCAGCAGTGTGTTTCAGTGGATCCGCCTGTTCTGCTCCCCACTCTGTCTCTGGGGAGTCCTCTCACCACCCCGCAACGCTGGCCTGCACCCCAGCTTGATGCATAAATAAATAAATCTTTAAAAAAATGATTTAGCACAGATTTAACACTTAAGGGGGTGAAATCAGCAATCAGATCAAAGAGAACCGGACACTGGCGCACTTGACGCGCTACAAAATTTAACACATAAATGATCATTTGCTCTTGTTTACGACAAATTCTCCCCTTTCTTGGTAACACAAAAGTCTCTTACATAAGTGAATGCTTAATTCAGAATGGCCGGTTTTCTAAGATCTCCTCTCAGGAGCGCTCAAACACACTCGATCGTACTAAGCACAGTCCGGGGTCCACATCCTATCTCCAGGAATTATGGCTCTCGGGACCTTTGTTCCTTCCCCGCCTCTTCGAACACTTCGCGCACCGCACATGCGTTGCTTCTGGTAACCACCCAGCTCTCCCCTCATCTCTAAGTCTGCTGTAGTCATTAGTTTCCACGCATGAGTGAAATCCGTCGCGTGGAATCCGTCTCTCCCTCTGACTCTCTGAGCAGGGCACCCTCAGTCCACGACGCCGGAGCCACGGCGAGAGTCCATCCCGCACCAGGGCTGGACGACCCCCCCACCCCCGTGCGCAGTCACGTGTCGCCGAACACGCTGCGGTCGGGCCACGCGGCCAGTGCCGGCGCCCAAGCCAGCAGCCCGGGGGTGCGGGGGCCGGGCCGCGAAATCTCGGCGGTCACACGCGGTGGCGTCCCCCCGGCCGAGCCACCCAGCCCCGTCCACCCCGGCCCCGAGCGGCGCGCAGCCGCGTGCACCGCGTCTGTGCCCATTCGCCCTCAGCGGGCACCTGGGTGGGCTCCGCGTGCAGCGGCTGTACGGACGCTGCACTCAACACGGGGAGCAGATGCACTTTTGCGTTAACTGCTTTTATTTTCTTCTCGGAAGGATCCAGGCGTCAAGTGGCCGGATCGCGGGTATATCTGCCTGGGGTTTGTGAGAAGCCGCCACGCTGTTTTCCATAGTGGCTGCACCAACTTACATTCCCCGCCCCGCGGGGCACAGGCTTCCCGTCCTGCCACAGCCTCAGCAACAACTTATCTTCTTTGTTTCCGTGATTACAGTCATTCAAAAGGGCCGCGAGCTCATGGTCAACTGTCCTCTGGATTTCCGCTTCCCAGTGACTAAGGATATTGTGTACCTTCTGCACGCCTGACGCCATCTGTGCGTCTTCTCTGGAAAAATGTCTATTCAGGGGGCCTCCCTGGGGCGCAGGGGTAGTCTCAGCACTATGGAGCTGTCCGCAGCCACTGCAGCACGAGTTCGATCCCCGGCCAGGGAGCTCCCCACAGGGCACAGAAGACCCCTCCTGTCTCCCCGCTGCTCCCCTCAGCAGTGGGTTTCAGTGAATCCGCCTGTTCTGCTCCCCACTCTGTCTCTGGTGAACCCTCTCACCCCCACACCTCTGGCCTGCACCCCAGCTCTTGTATGCATAAATAAATAAATCTTTTTTAAAAAATGTCTATTCAAAATCTCTACCCTTTATAAAATGGGGCTGGTTTTGTCTGCTTTGTTTTGCTCCTGAGTTAGAAGAGCTCTTCATACCTTCAAGGGTATAATATTTGGATATCATACCCTTAGGCCAGCTGCACTAGTTGAATTTTTTTATACTACTGCAGGTTACTTTCTGTTTTGTTGGTGGCACTGAAGACAAACGACTCACTGAAGTGCAAGAAACTCCCCCACAGAGCCTCGGAGCTGTCACAGAACCCAGCGCACAGCAGCTGCCAGAAGACGCTGCCAGCCTGACCTCCAAGAGACAGCCCCGGACAATCTCACCCTTCCCCCAAGAGTGTCCTCTGCAGGACGCACCTGCACACCTGAGTCCTCCTGCACACTTGCTCCCAATGCTGGTGCACCACGTCACACAGAGCCCGTCCCAATTCCCCGCGCCCCTCAGCCTCTACGGTGGCGACACCAAGCCCCTAGTCAGGATTCACCTGTTTTGTTCCGCCCTTTGGCCGTTCTCCCATCAGTGCGAGCTCCCTCTTGAGTCAAAGTGAAATGGACTGTGTTTTTAACACAACTCTCTTTTTCTGCTATTATCAATCTCCACTTTCCAGAAACCCAGGCTGAAAAGGCACTCATAATTACTCACGCCTCCTTGCCTCCTCACACCCCCCCGGGTGTGCTATTATACAAGTTCTATTTATTAAATTACACACCAGGTAAAAGATGTGTCTGAAATAAAAAAAAAAACTTAAAACTTAATTTAAAGAAAAAACAACCAATTAAAAATGAGTTGAAGGTTTGAACATGACATGTGAACCAAGCATAGATGCACCCCACAGACAAACTTATGAAAAGATGCTCGGGGTCTCCCTGTGGTCCAGGGGTCAGTCTCTGGCTGTCACCACCAGTCACGGCAGCACGAGTTCAATCCCCGGCCAGGGAGCTTCCCACAGGGCACAGCAGACCTCTCCTGTCTCCCCGCTGCTCCCCTCAGCAGTGGATTTCAGTGGATCCACCTGTTCTGCTCCCCGCTCTGTCTCTGAGGAGCCCGCTCACCCCCACACCTCTGGCCTGCACCTCATCTCTTGTATACATAAACAGATAAATCTTTTTTAAAAAAAAAAAAAAACCTTTTAACTTAAGATGTTTTATCCATGAAAAAACAATAATATATTTTTGCAAGCTCTATCTAGAATATGAGACCATCAAATTTTAACATTATTTTTAAATCTTTGCCTAATCATACCCCTTCTTTACCAAATTCTGGGAAGAGAGAGAAGCATTTTTCCACATCAGCAAGTGGTCATGGAAGAAATCAACTCACCCCTCCGGGCAGCTGATGCTTCTGGGATAAAAATGAAATCTAACAATAAAAGCCGAGACGGTCTTAGACAATTGAACTAGAAAACTGCATTTTGAGGTAAAAATGCTATAAATGCTGCTTACGCCGCCGCACCCATCGACCTTTGCAACGGCCCTTAAAATAGGGAATGACAGAGACTGGGGTCCCCCCAGAGGGAGAGACAGGGCGGCTGCTCTTCCGCAACTTGGCAGCACGAGACGCCACGCGAGAGAAAAGCTCTCGCTTCCCGGCTGCCGAAAGGGCCATCTTTAAAAAGCACAGAGGCGCCCCCAAAAGGAGCCCCTTCCCCACGACAAGCTGAGAAGGCCGCGTCCCTTCCTGGGCTGCACACCGTGACCTCCTCTGCCGCTCAGCAAACCCTGACCCAGGAGCTGAGGAACCGCTTGCAGGTGTGGGGTACGGGGGCCCGTCCGGCCTTCACACCTCCTTGGGGGCCAGTGCCGGGGCCCCTCGGAACCACGGCAGCCCCCAGGTCCACGAGGGCGATGACGGCCCGAGGCCTCCGCCTGGCAAGGCCGGGAGAGCTCCCGGTGCTCATGTGAGGAGGCCTCGCCTGCCCGGGGCCAGCAAAGGTGCGTCCGGTCAGCGCCCACGCGGGGAGCGCCCAGGGACGCCGCCCGCCCAGGCAGGGGCCCGCTTCTGCTCGCCCGGCAGAAACTGAACTGAACCACTGACCCTGTCGCTGCAGCAGACGCCCGTCGCGCCCAGCGGCTTCATGGAGAGTCTGCTCCCGACTGCACCCTGGGGCCGCGGAGGCCGGCAGCGGGCGCCCCAGGGGGCTTCAGGACAGCTGAGGGGAGCAAAGGCAGAAAGCCAGGCGGCCACGCAAGGCCCACCCTAAACGCGACAGAGACGCGTGAGCGGCGGCTCGCTCCCCTCCAGCATCTGCGCCGGGGACGCCACTGGGCCGGGGCTCGGGGTCGGCACATCTAGCCAAGGAAACTGCCTTCTGTGCAGGGCGAGGCGGGCAACCCAGGCACCCCGGCAGGCTGCGCCCCGCGTGGGAAGCGCCACGACCCCAGCTCCGAGAGCTCCTGGGCATCCACGGCCCTTGTACTGGGGTCACGGGAGGGGTGAGCTCGAGCTTGTGACACCCCAAGTCGCAGTGAGGGAGAGAAGCAGGGCCCGGCCAATTTATCAGAGATGGCGCTCCTCACCGAGGGAGCTCGCGGAGCGGTGACAGGGCGGCAGGACGGCGCAGGGCGAGGCTGGAGACACGGCCGGAGAGCGGCGCCCCGGCGGCCGCACATCGCGCTGATTGCCCGCGACAGTCACGGGGCAGCCCTGAGCCTGCTTCTGCGCCCCGAGCACCCTTCTGCAGCAAAGCGCCCCACGGTGCGAGTGCGGACAGCGGCTCCCGCCAGGCGCCGCTCCTCCTGGGAGGCCCCACCAACGGCCACCGGCAGACGCCCCAGGCCCGCTCGGGCGGGGGGCCTCCAGAAGAGCGGCGCGAGGCCAAGCAGGGCCGAGAGGGGCGGAGGGGGGCCCAGCGGGAAGCCAGCCCCGCACCCCAGGGTCCGCAGAGGCGGAGGCCCGCGGCATGGCTGCCCCGGCAGGCGGCGCGCACGCGGTGCCCGCGACGTCCTCACCGCGAGGGGCGGAGGAACAAGCGGGCACAGACGGAGGACAAGGGGCAGGGCAGAACCCGAGAGTCAGAGCACGCTCGAGCCCAGCTCGGCGCCGGCTGACCCCCGCGGCGCCCCGCCCAGCGCATCCTTCAGCCCCACCCGACAGCTGGGGAAACCGAGGCAGGCAGCAGCCGGGTCACAGGCGGCAGTGCTGAGGGCTGACTCCGGCGCGGACTCCCGGTCACCGCGGGCTGCCGCCGGGGGCTCCCCAGCACACTGAGTTCTCCGCCCCAGATCACCGCCGGGCCCGCGGAGGTGGAGGGAGGCTGAAATGGCCAAGGGGTCCCGCACCAGGGGCTGACCTCAATCCCTTGCCTCGCGCCGTCTGATGCTGACGCACACCATACGGGCATCACGGCTTCCCTCCCCCGCAGCGGCTCAAGCTGCGAGCAGGAGCCCCCGGCGGGTTCCCGCTTCGTTCAGTGGGCTCAGCCGCGGCGTCCCTCAGCAGTCAGCCCGCCGCGCCCCTCTGCGCCCGCCGGCCCGAGGCGGTGCCGTGGCGTCCCTGGCAGGGGCTCCGGCGGGTTTCCGGGCACGGCGACACCCCTGGCAAGCACGCCTTGCGCCTCCTGTGGCCGCCGCAGTAGCCCCGACGCGCCCGGGGCGGGCGCGGGGCCCAAACAGCCCGGTGCTACTCACGCGCGCGGCTGGGCCTGAGCCCGCGGGCCGTCCACGTTCAGGTCTGGTTCTGGGCCCGCTCCCGACCGGCACTCACGCCGCGGGTGCCCCTCGGCCGGCAGCCCCCGGCTCCTCTGTATTGGGGCGGGCGGCCGGGGCCGCCCACGCGGGGGTAGGAGCTCACCGCACACCCTGGCTCGCTGCGCCTCCGACTCGCTTCCGAGTAAGGCCGGCTCAGGGAGGCTGAGGACCTGGGCGCGTGGTGGGGAGGCCCGGGGCTGGCCCGCTCAGCCCACCGCGCCCGTGAGCCCCCAGGGGCACTCCCGGGAGAGCGGCGCAGGCCCCGGCTCGGGCAAAGGCGCAGACGCCCATGGTCGGGGAGGGCCGGACCGGGCCAGCAGCCCCCTCCTCCCCGGCTCTGCCCTGCCCGACGGCGCGACTTGGCCTCGTCAGCCTCTTGCCTCAGTTTCCCTTGTACTCCATAAGGGCAGCAGCGCCCGCCCGGGGCGTCAGGTAGTGAGTGAGAGCGCGCCAGCACTGCCCCCACCTCCCTCAGGCTTGTGCTTCCGGAGAGCCAGCTCGGGGTCGCCTCGCAGGGACCCACCCTAGAAAGGCGGCACCGACCTCTTCTGGGTTGAGCAAATTTCCGGTGTAAATCGTGTGACCTGACAGAATGCGACACTGCGCTCGACGGGAGGGCTCAGCACCAGGTTCACCTCCGCACGGAACCGAGGCACAGCCTCTGCCGCAGCGGCCCAGCCTCTGCAGAAGGAGGACGCGCGGCCACCTGCGTCTCGGACGGTCAGCCCCCGACTCGAGCCGGTCCACTGCCCAGGAGGACAGTGAAGACCGTGAGGCAGCGAATGGGGCCGGGTCCCTCAGCGCCCAGCCCTGCCCACGGGGGCCGGCGCTGGCCGCGGAGACGCCGGGGCCTGCGAGTCTGCGGCTTCGTTTCCTCCCAGCGCGGACGGTGTTAGGGCAAGAGGGGCGCCCTCGCGGCGGCCGTCCGAGGCAGAAGCAGGTGACCATCGGGAAGTAATGGGGAGAACGTCGGGGCAGCCCCGCTCGGGAGGCTGGAGTGGGGGCCCGCCTGTCCCGTGGCCGTGCCTGCGCAGATGCGCCCCCTTCCCGAAGGCTGTGCTCAACCCTAACACCTTTTTAAGAGGCAGAATGAATTTTGAACAACCGCTGCACCCCGGGAGCCACACGCGGGACTGGCCAAGCCTGCGCTGCCCTCCGGCACCGCCCACCGGCACCGCCCACCGGCACCGCCCACCGGCACCGCCCACCGGCACCGCCCTCCGGCTCCGCCCACCGGCACCGCCCACCCGCTCCGCCCACCAGCACCGCCCACGGCACCTCGCATGCAGGCCAGCGCACCCCGCACAGCATCAGGCAGCAGCGCGCTCCGCAGTGCGCTCAGCGCTGAGGCGTCCAAGCTCAACTAAACTGAGTGACTCGTGTCTCTTTACTCAGGTCAATAAACTGGCGTCCGCCTGACGCCGTCCGTAGTCGGGGTCCGCAGGGGTCCCCCAAGGCCAGCCCGGTCTCCTGCACCCGTGAGGCCTGGGGGCGGACCCCCGCCCCAGTCACCCCAGCAGCCCCAGTGTGAGCCGCTGCTGGGGCGCCTTAGTCCGAGAAGCTGCCGGCCGCAAAGTCACCCCCAAAACCAACTCAGCCAACACCAGCCGCTGCCCCAGGGGACAGGGCGCCCCGCGAGGGGCGGAGGTTTCCCGCCAAATGCGCCTCATCCGGTCAACCCACAGCCTCGTCCCACGTGTGTCTGTTCCGGGCGCCGCGTGCGGGCTGCTGGTTGGGACGCAGCTCAGCCCGCGCTGGCCCAGCAGGAGGCCCTCACCCCCGGACCGCGCCTCAGCACTCTGCTCCGGCGCTGAGCCCCGGGCACGCGGGCAGCAAAACCACCAGAGAAAACGGACAGGACAGGGCAGAGCTGGGCACAGGCTACCGCGGGCGGCTGAACCCCGGAGGCCGAGGGCTGAGCGGCCGGCAGCGCGGTGGACAGCTGGGTGTCCCTGGCGTGCCCACGTCCACCACGGCAGCGAGGGCACCGAGCACGGTGCTGGCGTTGCAGGCGCTTCAGCGAGGAGCTGGACTTGCGGGTACAGAACCCACAGGCAGCGCGGTCAGCTCCAGCTTCACAAAGGAGGCAGCTGACCGTGGGTGCCCAGCCAGCCCAGGAGGCAGCCTCGTCCCCGCCGGCCTCGCACGCCTGGACTGGGACCCCGCTGAGCCTCCCCGGCAGCACCAAGCCAGCGGGCGCCCCTGGCGGCCACGGCCAGCAGCTGCAGGGTCAGGCTGGCCAGCTGAGCTGCAAGAGGGGCGCCCGCCCCCCACGGCGCACGCAAGGGGGGGGCAGCCGCACACGCCCGCCCGCTGAGCCCCTGGGGGTCACCTCCAGGCTCTGCACCTCACGGGCGCACCCCACCCCCAGGGCCCCCCACAGGAGCAGGAGGCACAGACAGCTTCGCCGCCCTGTCAGAGGCTGCACGTGCCTCGTGGCGCCAAGGACCCCCTCCTGCTTCGCCTCGTGCCCCGACTTAGCGGGGCAAATCGGCAGCTCAGGAGAAGGGGGCTGAGCTCCCGCCCCGATGGCCCCACATAACCTGCAGCAGAGCCCCTGCTTCTCGAGCGCTCCTGGCCCTGGGGCACGGCCGCCGGCTGAGCTTGTGGGTGAGCTGCTGAGCCGCGCTGTGCCTCAGTTTCCTCGCCTGTAAAGTGGAGAAATGGCAGTGTCCACGCTTGGGGGCTGGCTTGAA
Organism: Scalopus aquaticus; assembly: GCA_004024925.1. Classification (NCBI taxonomy): domain Eukaryota; kingdom Metazoa; phylum Chordata; class Mammalia; order Eulipotyphla; family Talpidae; genus Scalopus; species Scalopus aquaticus. Next base: position 16,569 of record PVIJ01010168.1, on the reverse strand, counting down.
CGATCAGGGAGGGTCAGGGCGGAACCCGCTTTGCACGCTGCGGGCGAGGGGGGCTGCCGCCACCGCAGCACCGGGCAGTGCGAGTCCTCGCAGCCAGCCTAAGCCCGCAGCCTGGGGGGGACACGGGCAAGGTGGGCTCCGGGAGCCCGGGGCCCTCCCCAGCCCCAACATTGTTCCGTCCCCAGGGGACCAAGGCAGACACTCAAGGGTCACTGCCCGAGCACGCGACAGCTGCCCGGGGCCCTGGTCGGGGGCCTGTGCCCGGACAGGAGTTCTGGGGACGCCAGCGGGGCCCCACACTCGGCCCCTGCGCCCTCGGGGAACACGCTGCCCGCATGCAAGACAGTCCGTCACGCTCAGGCGCCGCTGGCCGCTCTGAGCCTGCAGCGGCCCCGCCCCGAGGCCCGGCCGGGACGAAGTGCAGAGGCTTATGCCTCTGAAACCCGGCATGACCGGGCGCCTCTCCCCGCGCGTGCGCCCTCGCCTCGCAGCCAGGCGCGCCACACAGCACGGCGTGTGCGGGATTCCACCTGCTTTCTGCTCACAGAGCGTTTGATCTGCCAAACAATTCAGAAGAAACACTGAGCGGTTTCAACAGACGGGAACCTGGCTGTGGCCAAGAGCAGCGGCGAGGGCGGTGTCCGCGATCCGGGAGAGCTGCTCCTCAGACACGGCCTGCCGCTCCGGCACAACCGGGGGAGGGAGCCAGGGCCCTGTCCAGCCGGGCGACGTCGGGCCAGGCCGTGCCTCAGTCGCCTGCCGCCGGCCGGCGCAGGGCCGGAGCCTCTGACCAGCTGACTGGTCCAGCTCTGGCACCGGCCGTGTCGCCTGGGGGAAGGAAGGGTCCCGGGGGCCGGCAGGCCTGGGACACTTGTTAAGAAACAAACAGGCCCACGTCGCGGCCCTGACCACAGGCTCTCTGCTCGGCAGTGCCCGCTGCCCACGAGGACGTTCAGGAAGAGGGGCTCCATCCCTGCCCGTGTGGGCGTCAGGGCAGCAGCTGGTGGCAGTGCCCCCGCCCCCCACCTCAGCCCCGCTGAAACAAGACTTGGGGACTGGGATTAATATTAAAGCTGCTTTCAAGGGTGCCCCAGGGTTCGCACCTCGATTCCCGGCTTGAAAGGGGGGGCCCTGGTGAGGCCAGGACCCGGCACCTCACATTTCCAGAGGAGAAAACTGCCTTACTCGAGTTACCCCCAAATCAATTATTTAAAAATCTCCGTACTTGACTTAAAAGTCACTTGAAACGAGTTTTAAATGTTTAGAGAAACCACACCTGTGCGTTAGCTGTTCGTTTGCAGTGGAATCAGGCTTCTGGTAAAATATTCTAAACGGACGACCCTGGCCCACAGGTCTGGCTGTGCTCAAAGGGGCGCCAGCCTCCCAGCCGCCGCACCCCCCCCCCGGATCCGCTCCCCACAGACCGCGGCCCAGCTCACGGCCACAGGACACTCACGCGGCCATCAGGCCCCCGGCCCCACGGCGGCCCTGTCCAGCCAGACGCTCCTCTGCGGGGCGGGCCCCGGCCGGGCGGGAGGCGCCTGGGGGGAGAGGCTGGTCCGTCCCTCCTGGGCCTCACACCACGCCTCCCCCACTTCACCCGACTCTGAGCCCACCGCACCCACTTGTGAAGCAGAGATGACACCCCATCTATTTCCATTACATTCCACCAAAAACAGACCAGTTAGGGCCTCCCTGGGGGCGCAGGGGTTAAGTCACAGCATACGAAGCTGTCACCAGCCACTGCAGCAGGAGTTCGATCCCCAGCCAGGGAGCTTCCCACAGGGCGCAGCAGACCTCTCCTGTCTCCCCGCTGCTCCCCTCAGCAGTGTACTTCAGTCAATCTGCCTGTTCTGCTCCCCACTCTGTCTCTGGGGAATCCTCTCGCCACCCCACGCCTCTGGTCTGCACCCCAGCTTGTGTGCATAAATAATCTTTAAAAAAAAAAATAAACAAGGAGGTGCCAGGAGGCTCGAGTCTGGTCTGGACCCAGCCGGGCAGCCGTGTTGGGGGAGAGTCAGGTCACTGCGGCCCGGCTCCCGGCCCGCGGCCCGGCTCCCGGCCCACAGCCCGGCCCGGCCCCCTCTCAGCCGGGGCGGCGCCAGAGGGCTGAGCCGCCACAGCTCTGACCCCCGAACTCGCGGCGACAGGACGCCCCGACGCCCGGGCAGGGCTGCTGTGTGCCAGCGCAGGAGAGAGCTTGACGCCCATGAGCGGCCACACCCACAAGTCAGTGCGTCTCTCCGGGGGCCCGCGGCGTGGTCAGCAGGAAGGCGGAGTTTCTGTTTCAAAACGCTAAGGGACCAAAGCCCCCCGCGTGAGACGCCCTGACAGCGCGCTGGGCCTGCGCCAGAGCCCTGCCTGGCCTGGTGCTGGGCAAATCTCTCGCAGCCCCTGAAGACGGAGCCCGCCCACGCGTCCGCTGCAGACCAGTCAGTTAAGAAGACAAGGACGTCCACGTGGGGCGCCCCTCCGCCGAGGGGGCGGGTGGGAGCACCGTCCACCGCCTGGACAGACCTAGAGAGCATCCTGTGCGCCACGCACCCCAGTAAGTCAGCGAGGGACAAAGACACAGAACTTCGCTCACAGGTGAGACAGAGAAACAAAACCAGCGGGACTCCCGGGGCCGGGCTCAGGCTGGCACTGATCCCCCCGTGGGGAGGGGGCTCAGCGGGAGTGCTCACCGGCGCCCCTGAACCCCGCACAGTGCCTCAGGCCAATGGCACGCAGCTATTTTAAAATCCTAATTAGGAAAGTCAATGACAGGACTCAATGTTCTAAAGCGAGTAAAAGTAGCAAAAACACAGGGCACTACTAGAAACTAAAAAAAGTCATCAAACAAATCCCCACTGACATGAAAACATCATTAGGCACATTGCAATTTCTCTAAAGCCAGTAAACACTGGTCTTGGGAGATTTTATGGAATCTCCTGAAGAAGTTTTAAAATAGCAAACGTGCTCCTGAATGACCTTCCCTGCAAAGACAGCGCCTTTTTTTTTTTAAGATTTATTTATTTATGCATACAAGCGGGGGTGCAGACCAGAAGCGTGGGGCGGTGAGAGGGTTCACCAGAGACAGAGTGGGGGGCAGCACAGGCAGAGCGATGGAAACACTGCTGAGGGGAGCAGGGGGCGAGGCAGGAGAGGTCTGCTGCACCACGTGGGAATCTGGGCATCGAACTCGCGCTGGCAGCTGCCGACAGCTCCACAGCGCTGCGTTTAACCACTGCGCCACCAGAGAGGCCCCAAAGACATTACCTTTGGGCTCTGCGGCCGTTCTGAACAAGTTAGGGATGCAGAGAGAATCTCGTCACAACCCCACAGACAAGGAGAAGCTTCCCCCGATTCCTTAGTTCCGTCGGCGCCAACAGCTCACCCGCAGGCGGCGGAGTCACCAACACGCGTGCTGGCACCGCGAGCCGCGCTCCCGACTGAATCATCCCGGCCGGAAACACGAGCTTTCCAAGAAGCGCTTTCTACGCCGATCACTTCCCAGCCTGGCGTCTAAGCTGCCGCCCTGGCAGCGTCGCGTCTGAACCGGCAGAGAACTAAAGCCCTCGCGCCTCTCTGCCCGAAGGCTCAGCCCCTGCGGTGGGCCAGCCCCGCGCCCGGCTGGGGCTCCAGGGAGAGGACCCCGCAGCGGGGGGAGGGGCAGCTCACTGGGGTCTCAGGCCGGTGCGTGCGAAGTGGACGCGGAAAATCTCGTGCCCGGGGGCGGGAGCTCCGCGGCTGCTGCGCCGTGTGCGAGGACACGTGAGTCTCCGGGAGCTTCGCCCCGGCCAAGTCCGACGCCAGGGGCCACACGTGCGGCCACGGCCGTGGACTGCGCCAGGCGCCGGACGGCAGGGCAGAGAGCGGCAGCCGGACGCCCGTCAGCACCGCTGTGGCAGGGACCCCGACTCCACGATCCCCAGAGCCAGGCAGAAGAAGGGAGTGGGGGCTCAAAAGGGGGGGGGGCTCTTCTTCCACACACAACCCACGATTTGAACCTCGCAGGAATAGTTGAGTTCTCAAAAACCACCTTTCCGTAAACCCCGAGGCACCCATGAGCCCAGCAAAGCGCCTCAGTGGGCGCAGAAGCGCTGAGGGGGCGTCAGATGCGCGTTCGCAGCGGGGGGAAGAGCCGCCTCCCGCCTGTCCGAGCCGCCTGGCCGCGCCAGCTGACCCAGCGAGCGGGCTCCGCGGCACCAGAAGCAGAACCGCCATCCCCGGGGCAGACTGACGGGGCCGGAGAGGGGCTCCGAGGGCCGGCAGCGGACCCCGCCCCAGACCCTGAAGGCAGGGCTCGCCTGGTGGACAAGGACCCGGACGCTCAGAGTAGCGGGCGGCGGCCTCCGGTCGAGGCCTCGCGTGACCAGGGTCAGCCGAGGCTGTCCCCCAGACCCTCTGCACCGCGGGCGGGCGTAGGGGTCCCAGCGCTGGCCCAGGCGGCTGTCGCCCTCCTGCAGGGCAGCGGGGCTCCAGCTAGCGGGGCGCCCCCGCCCCGGGCATCAGCCTCCACCGTCTGTGTCCGGGTCGAGGACGCTGACCAGGGGGGCCCAAAAGGTCATCGCCCTCCCATGTGCGCGTCCATGTGAGTGGCGTCCGTCACCAGAACACGCAGCCTCGGACTCTGCCCTCAGCCCACCACGGCGGCCGCGAGAGGATGATGCTCGGCGAGCACGACGGGCGAGGCGAGGCAGGCACCCGAGGCACAGACGCCGCCACCCCCGGCCCAGGCTGCCCCGCCCCCGGCCCCGCCCAGGAGAGGCGCGGCCCAAGCGCGGACTGAGACCAGTCACCACTGCTCGCTCCAGCCCGGCAGGAGGCCCTCGGCAGCCTCACCCCGCAGCTTCCGCCATCGCTGCGCGCCCCTCCCACCTGCCACCCGGGCACTGGCCGTCCCTGGCCTGCCCAGCCCCCGGCCCCCACGTGGGCTCTCAGCAGGCGCGGGAGGCGTCCGATAGCCGCACTGGCCTCTCCGTCTTCTCCGGACCAGACAGAAGCCTGCCGGGGCCTGCCCGCCGCCACGTCGGCTTCTGGGGCGCCTTTGGGTGTGTCCCCTTCGCTCCCTCCGCTTGAGCCCGAATCCCGGGGCCCCAGGTCAGCTGCTAAACCCGGGGCTGGTCCCTGCCCCGCGGGGCGCAGTCTGCTCTGCTGTGTCACCACGACAGCCCGCAGCGCGGCCCCGAGGGAGGGGCTGAGGAGAGCGCCTCGGAGTCCTGGGGGACACAGGCCTTCGACGTCCTCCAAGTGACCGCAGCGGGTGGGAGCACAGACCCCCTCTCAAAGCAGAGTCCTCAAAGAAAGGACCACAGTCCCGCCTCTTTTTCACGGAGCTGAGGACTCCCTGAACTGCGGGTCTGCCCGATCTGAAGACCCCAGACCGGTGGCCGGGGCTGGCCTGGGCAGTAAGGTGAGGGGTCCGGTCCACCTGGCCCGGCCCCCTGCGCCCCTCTGCGCCCCCTGCACCCCCGCCTAGCGCAGCTCAGCCTCAGGACACCCAGCCTGCGGACACTCACTGGCCAGTCCACTCTGGCCTCTCAGACCTGCCACGCTCCGGGTCAGCTACGGCTCCGGAGGCGGTGCCGTCAGCCACGCCCAGCCCACCGCGTCCAGCCCGCCCGGGGCCGCCAGCACCCGTGGGCCAGGAGCAGACGCAGCCCGGCAATCGCAGGCATCCCAGCGGCTGCCCGGGCAGAGCCGGCCTCGGGGTGGCCGGTGGGGCCTCCTCCCAGCAAGAGGCCGGCGCCGCCCGCTCCCCTGTAGCCGCTGCCCCACGGCCGGGCTGCTCCGTCCCCTCTGCGTGGCCCTCCTGGGGCCAGGAGCGCACGAACCCAGAGGCCGCCGCTCGCAGCCCTGAACCCCGTTCCTGAGGGGCCATCGGGTCAGCCTCGCGGACACAGGGTCCCAGCAGCCGTGGGCCCAGGCGCAGCAGCTGCGCAGCCGAGGGCCGCCCCCACGCGCCTCACCGTACAGCCTCGCCATGCCGGGGACCCCGCAGCCGCCAGGGCCTGCGGGCAGGGGCAGGGGCAGGTCCAGCCCACAGCACGCAGCCTGGACGCGGCCTCCCGGCCTCTGGGCAGTGGGCAGCTGGGGCCGGCATCAGGCCGGCCGCGGGCCTGGGCACGGGCTGGGGGGCCTCAGTTCCTCCCTGTCCAGCAGGACGGGCCAACCGCCCCAACAGATTCCAACTGCCAGCCGGGGAGGGCCGGGCGGTGCTGACATCACAGACGGGCCGGAATCTTCGCCCTCCTCGCTCCCTCCCGCGCTGCTCTCAGCGCCACCCGGCCTGGTGAGAGGCGCCCCGCCCCGGGGGCTCGCCTGCGGGGTGCCCGGGAGGCTCCCCAGGAGCCAGCCGCACCAGGCTGGCCGCAGCCCGACACGAGCGGGCAGCAGGCCGGGGGCGGGGACCGGGCGCGGCGAGGTGCCCAAGTGGGCAGCCTCGGGGGCCCTCTGCTTGTGAACGTGTGTGTGCCGTGTGCACACCTGTGTGTCGTGCTCACACGTGTCATGCTTGTGCGGACGTCTGCACACAGCGCCGGCAACTGCTGCAACGCACCCCAGGGTAGGGCCGTCCCGACCGAAGCAGGCGCCGCCGCACCTCGCCCAGCCGCGGTCTCCCCTCCGGGAGCTTCACAGCTGCATCTGCCGCTCTACAGCGCCCCGAGCTTCCCGCCAGGGAGAGAAACCGCCTCTGGCTCCCAGCCCCTCTCCCCCCTGGCTCGGGCCCACGAACATCCTCAAGAGCACAGAGAAGCAGCCGCGCCCAGAGGCAGCAGCCGTCCAGCACGGCCCCGGGGCGCACAGCCGCAGCAGGTGTTAGGGCACAGCCGCTGCTCCAGCCTCCTCCAGCCCCTGGCAAACAAGGAGTTAATTCTCTAAGCAACTGACAGGGCAGCAGCAGTTGTAGTAGCCAAGCCCGCTGCTCAGATTTATTCCCACTTCAAAGTTCTTCCTCTAGCTCCAAGTGCAGTAACGTGACATTTGTTTTGCAAACAGCTCTGCGTCCCGCATCACGCGCTGATGTGTGTTAGCCTCCTCCCGTGCGCTGCGCGGGGCTTCGTGGCCGGAGGGCGGGCTCTGTGAGGCCCAGGACGCGCCAGCACCCCGGGGACCCTGCCCTCCAGGGCGTGTCCCGAGAGTCTCGCCCTCACCGCAGAGTCCAGCTCTGCCTGACCGTGGGGTTTACTGGCTCTCAGAGGCATTAAATGCCCTCTCGGGTGCCCCTGCCTGTCTGGTTGGTTATTCTGTCTCCTCCGGAGTCTGAACGTCAGGAGTCCAGGCCGAGGCCGACCACCCCAACACTCGGTCCAGCTCTGTCCCGGGCCGACGGCTACTGGGACGCGCCAGACGTCGGGAAACGGGGGCTTGCCCTTACCTCTGGTGTCTCTGGACAGCAGCCTGGCCGGCGGGGCCAGCAGGCGACGGGGCAGGGCTGTCTCTGGTCAGCGCTCCCACCCAGTCTTGCCCAAAGCCCTGCCCACCGCCCCCCGCTTGTCCATCACTCACCCAGGGTTTTCTGTGATGGGGGCGCATCACTCCCACAGGGCAGCTCTGCCCGGGGCCAGACAGCTGCACAAGCTGGATGCTCCCCACTGCGCCCCAGCCCCCTCACACCCTCTCTCAGCTAAGCTCGGGGTCAGCTCCCCAGCACGGCACGGGCTCTGGAGGACACCCCTACGCCTCTGGGGCTTAGCTGCCCAGTCTCCCCAGGCAGCGAGGGGGTGATCTGAGTGGATGAGCCCGGAAGTCTAAATGCTCCCTTGGAGTGACCAGGGCACCTGCAACGTCAGTCACATCTGAACTTGGCATCTCCCTACCAAACCGGTCCCTCCTTGGGGTCCCCCTCCACCTGCCCGTGCCCGAAAGTGAGGCTAGCAGGGCACGGCCACCTGCTCCTCTCTGCCACCTGCAGCCCTGGTGCCAGCCGGCCTGCTCCCACCTCACAGGCAGTCAAGAAGGCTCCCACATTTTCCCTCATTTTATCACAGTCACTCGCTTTGCTGGATTATGGGCCCCATCCTGCCACATACGCTCTACCTTGAGCTGTGTCTGTTCACACCACTGGTCCTCAGTGCCAAAGTCATTCTCAGCCCAATCCCGTAGGACCACCCAAAAACAACAGGTGAGTGGGAGAAGGAGATGTGGGCTGGCTACACAGTGGAATACTACGCAGCTATGAAAAAGATGGACCCAGGCCATTGTGCAACGACATGGATGGAACTGGAAGGGGTGATGTTAAATGAAGTAGGTCAGAAGGAGAAGAACAAATCCTGGATGATTTCATGTGTGGAATACTGAGAAACCAACCAAAGGAACAGACAAAACGAAACAAACCTTAGAAATCTGACTGCAGAACTGAGGCTACAGGAGGAGGGGAGGAGCAGGGGAGGAGGCGGAGAGGGGGCTGTGCACTGTGGTGGCGGGCTACGGGCCTTGGTGGTGAGTGTGGTGTGGCGACATACACCTGAGGAGGTGAGAACGTGCCTGCGCATCACACCTTATCCACGAACTTTGCCTCAATGAAAAATAAAACCCATGGCGACTCCTTATCACGCAGTCAAAACTTACTATGGCCCAAGTCTCAGCAATCAATTCCAAATCACCTCTGTGGCTTCACCCTCACCCCTAATCCCCACCAAAAAGCCCCCGCCCCTCCCGCCGGTCCGCACCCCTGCGCGCCAGGTCCCCTGGCACCAATGGGTTAGCGCTGGCTGACACTCTAAGCCCTACTTTGATCAAACTCCCCCCACACGCAGGCCTGAGCAGACACAGGGACCCGCCCTCCGGGCCCCCCGGCCTCCCGCGCCTGGAGAGTTCGGGGCCCACGGAGGCGCCTGGGACACACCTGAGTCAGGGATGGAACGAACGAAGGAAACACGCCAGTCCCCGGGGACCCAGGGGCGCCTCCTCCCGCGGAGACCTCGCGGGGCCCCCGTAATGGCGAGGCAGGACTGGAGCGAGGCCCCGGGCGCCCCTCCCAGGGCCGTAAAGCGCGCGGGGCAGACTCGCGGCCGGGGCCGTCCCGGAAGCAGCGAATGCGAAGAGGCAGCACCACGCAGGCCCCCGCCTAGGCCCAAAGCCTCACCCCCAGACGCGCTCGGCCACGCCCCCAAGGCCGGCCCCGCCCACCCCGACGGCAGGGGCGCGGCGCTTCGGGAGCGGCAAGCCGGAGCGGGCCGGAGGCCGGGCCAGGCAGAGGACACGCCACCCGCCACTCGGCTGAAGGCCGAACGCCCGCGACAGGACAGGACGTGGGACAGCGTCGTGTGAGACGGGTCGGGCAACGTGGCGCTCGCGCGGGCACCCCCGTGGCCAGCCAGGGCCCCGCGGCCAACCACACCCAGGCCCGCACAGCGCGCGGCCGCTGCCGGCCCTGTGGTTCTCTGCTCCGGTGCTGCCCGCCCCACGCTGGCCGGGCAGCGGGCAGGGCACGCAGGCGGGCACCGTCTCCTGGGCTCAGGCCGGGCCTGCACGTCCTCCCGGGCTCTGCCCGCTGCGGCCACTGGCCGCCGCTTCCCGTTTCCCTTCCCGAGCGCACAGGGCACTTCCCAGGTCAGGCGTCGGCGTCTCCGCTGGGCGGCGCGGGGAGGCGGGGCCCGGGTGCCAGGCCGTGCAGCAGGGAAGGCGCGGGGTCGGGGCAGCCCCGCCTGTGCCCGGAGCGCGCGGCCCGCGGCGGTCATGAGCAGACCAACAGAAACTGACCTTTTCTCCCCAAAGCGTCTGTGCCCAGAAGCAAGCTTCTCTTCGGGCCCGCTCCCCGGCCAGGCTCGGGCAGGCGCCGCCACTGCCACCCGCCGGCTGGGAAAACAAGGGGCCACTTTGGGGGCACTGGGCCCACGGACCGGCCCCGGCACGAATGACCGCTCTGTCGCAGACGGCAGGTGGCGGTCAGTGTCCCCCACCCCCAGCCACGTGAGCCCCCGACAGCAGAGCCGGCTTCCGATTGGCCAGGCAGGCCCCCGGCACCGCGCCTGCCCAAGGAAACACCCCCGTGCCCAGGCGCCCGGAATAAACGCGCCGTCACCGCAGGCGCCCTGGGCGGGCAGAGGGGTCCGTGGCTCTGGTCAGCTGCGAGGGTCAGGACCTCGGCCCTCCCTGGAGCAGCTGGCCCTAGGGGCTCGCAGTGACCACGGGGCTCCCCCAGCCTCCCTCCACAGCCTCCCCCAGCCTCCCCCAGCCTCCCCAGCCTCCCCCAGCCTCCCCAGCCTCCTCAGCCTCCCCCAGCCTCCTCAGCCTCCTCCAGCCTCCACGTGTCCGCAGCACGAGGCAGGAGGCACCTGCTAGCGCCTGTTATTTGCACTGAGAAAAACTCACGATAGCAGGTGGCTCTGACTTGGAGGTCAGAGTGACGTGTTATTTCTAAATCTAAAAGCCGCCATCCAAACAGTGGGTTTTCTCAACTGTCCCTGAACGCAGTCACCCCGTGGCCGCGGAACCACTAGCCCACTCCCGGACGAAGACGCCCGAGGCACGGCCACTGCCCCTGTTCCCAGACCCGCGCGCCAGCGTGCTGACGGGAAGGGCAGCCTGGACGCTGAGGACCCCCAGGCGGTGGCCCGCGCGAGGCCCAGACTCGTCACAGGTGTCAGCCCCGGCGATCATCATTTCCAGGGTGTTATTTTTTTCAGAGATAAATGACTTTACACTATTTCAGGATATTTGATGTGCAAGTGGGTAGATGGTGTGGGAGGATCTGATGACTAAGCGGTGATAAAACTTTTTAAGAGTTTTGAGAGCTGGGGAGTTCCGGTGTGCAGAGAGAGGACGACGCGCCTGGGGCCCAGGCTGAGCAACCTCACTGCCCGAGCAACCTCACTGCCCGAGCGACCTCGCACCAGGAAGCCCAGCCCTGGGCATAGCGACTCCATCCCCGGCAGCAGCTCGGTCCTGGGCAGGTGGCCGAGCGGATGGGAAGGCGGTTAGGGAGCGGCCTCAGGCAGAGGCGCCTCAGAGCAGCTTCCCAGCCAGGGCTAAACACCACCCCGCCCCTGCACCACAGAGTGGGAACAAGCCGCTGGACTAAGAGCTTCCAGTGCAAACTCTGTTTTCTTAATTAGCCATCCATTCGTTCATAAACTGTCTGCGGGAGCACGGAGAAATATTAAAGAATCCTTTCAATTATCCTAGTTTGAGTTATGAGGCGGCTTTTTTTTTAATTAGAGCATATTGGAGAATTTTAACCAGCTGAGGCGTCGCAGCGGCTTTCAGTTAAAAACTAACAAGAGTAAATGAACGCGCCCCAGCGCACGCACGGAGCCGGCTTCGTCTCGGGCCAGCGCGTCCCAGGCCAAGCCCATCCCTGGCCAGCCCAGCGCCGCTGCCCCTGGCCTGAAACAGCAGCGCCCCGCCACCCGCCGCGTCCAGGCAGGAGCGAGGGTGTGCGGGCTGAGCCCCGGTCAGCACAGGCACGCGAGAGCGGGCCCCAGGCGGCCCTCTGTGCTCTGGGCCCCGGGGCGGGCCCTCTGCAGACGGACGCCTCTCGGCCAGCTGAAGCGGCCAGTGCGCGGTGACGGCCGCCCCGGCAGCGCCTGGCGGTCACCACCTCCACCGCGTGCCCCAGCAGCCCCACGACCGCAGAGGGCTCTGCAGCTCCGCGCGCCCGCCCCCCGACACCGCTGCTGGCCCTTCTGTGTGGACGCCCGTGCGGAGGCCAGGCGCCCCGTGAGGCCTGTGCCCACGCTGCCTGCCGCCTGCTGCACGGGGTCCCCACAGCTCCCAGGCGCCCCAGGGCCCGTGTCGCCACGTCCTCGCCGAGACTCACCTCGCCCACAGGCTCCGCGGCTGCGCCGGGACGACACCCCCAGACGGCCGGGCCGGGGCGTGTTCGGTGCCGGCTGATGGCTCTGGGGGCGTAGGGGCGTCGTCTGCCCGTTTAGGGAGTGGCCGCTAGTTTCCCTGCTTGAGCCTCGGGGCCGTGGTGAGGCGCAGACAGGAGCCCCAGCTCCGGCCGACCCCAAGCCCCTCCTGGCCGCCGCCTGGTCCCTGCATGATACACAAGCTCCCCTGGGAGGAGGCCGCTTCCCTGGTGCTCCCTGCGCTGAGGTGCTCCTGGAGCCCTCGCAGTCGCCGGCCCACGGTGCTGTTTTCTTTCTTTTTGTAAATTTTTTTTAAGGATTTGTTTATTTATGCATACAAAGCTGGGGTGCAGCACAGAGGTGTGGGGGTGAGAGGATTCCCCAGAGACAGAGCCGGGAGCAGAACAAGTGGATCCATTGAAATCCGCTGCTGAGGGGAGCAGCGGGGAGACAGGAGGGGTCTGCTGCGCCCTGTGGGAAGCTCCCTGGCTGCGGATCGAACTCGCGCTGCGGTGGCTGCCAGTAGCTCCATAGCGCTGAGACTCAACCCCTGCGCCCCAGGGAGGCCCCGAGGTGCTGGTTTCGAGGGAAGCCCTTCCCGGCCTGCCTTGCCCACTGCCCCCTCTGCCCTCCGCCCCTTCCTTCCCCAGCAGGACCCGCAGAAACAAAGGCACCACCGTGGACACAGCCCTGCCCCGACGACAGCGCTCCCGTGCCCGGAGGGAGAAGAGGAGTGGGGGGCCGGGGCCTGCGGGGAGCGGAGGCAGCCTCCTCCCGCAAGGTCGCGCCTCCGGAAGGGTCGGCCGGAAAGGCGGAGGCTCGAGTTTCCCTAGAGCCGAAAACCAGTTTCCGAAAACGCCTGGTCTCTGCCTCGAGGGTGCGAGGCGGCCCGCGCTGTTCTCCGCGTCCTGTTTTCTCGTGGGTCGGATCCCCGCCGCCCCCTCCCTCGACGGCCCTGGCTGTCCCGGACCCTCTTCCAAGGGGCCGGCGGAAGGGCCCTCTCAGAGCTGGGCTCACGGGGGTCAGCGTTGTGCCTGCGCGTGGCTCCGAGATGCAGCCCGCCCCTCCGTTCCTGCGCCCGTCTGGTCCTTGAAGCGCAGGAGGCAGCAAAGCTAAATGCAAGTGAAGGCTGGAGGACAGAGGGACGGACAGACGGACGGGCTCGGGCATTTTTGCGTCAAGGAAAACCTCGCTTTTTCTGAGGCAGCCTCCGCAGACCCGGAGGCCGGGGACCCTGAGGCCCCGCCCCCACCCCATCTAGCTGGCCCCGGCCCCGAGACAGGCCCGCGCCGCGCCCCCTGCTGGCTTCTCACAGAACTGCACAGCGGACGCGACACGCGGGTTTAAAGCTCACGCTACGGAATCCTGACACCGGTCACTTCAGTGTAAGCTCGTCGCAGCTGGCGGAAGCCGCGCTCGCCATCCGGGGGGGCGCCCGGCCCCCGCATAATGAGGTCTGCCCTCAGCAGCCCACCTGGCAGGCACAATGGAAGGTTTGAACAGCAGCGGCAAATTCCGCGCCACGCCGCGGGAGCAGTGGGGCGAGCCGCGGACTCTCGGCCTCGCGGGCGTGAGCATCACGGACTCCACATTCTGCGGCCCCGGGATTTCTAAGCGCCCGACCGATCCGTGCTGAATGTAGCGCCGACCAAGCCGTTCACAGCCATGATTCATCTTTACCCAGACGAAGAGGTGAGGGGAGGGCGAGGGCACTCTGCAGACCGGCTCGCTCAGAAGGGACCGTGGGGCTCCCCGGGGCTGTCCCCGCCCCCTCCACCCCTTCCCCGCACAGCTGGCTTCGGCGGCCTGTCACTCACCCTGGGCTGCAGGACTGAACCCCAGAGGCAAATTTAACTTGCAGGGGCCGGGTCTGCGGCGACCCTGTAGCGCACGGAGGTAACGCACGGAGACGCCCGAGAAACCGTCCGTGCAGCACACAGCGTGCGGGGACCCTCCCGGTGGCACGTGTGCGACTTTCTCGCTCGAGGACAAGAAATGCAGCCTTGACGTGAGCTCTCCAGATGCCGAAGACATCGACAGCACGAGAGGCTGCCCGAGCAGGGAGACCGGGGCGCCTCGTGGCCACCCCCGTGCACACGCCGTTTCTCTCTCACGACACGCTGGACCCTAAGATCTCACGCCGCTTCCAGGCCACCAGCCGTAACACACCGTCCACTCGGTCAGCGGGTGTGAAAGGGCTGTCAGGGCTGTTCTCGGCCATCCAGGCTTCAGAGTGAAGCTCCCTGGGGCCGCCGGCTGGTGGGCTCGCTTGTTAACGCCCACTCCTGGCCCCCCAAGGTGGGCAGGGAAGCAGGTCATTCTTTCAGCGCAAAGAAAAGGCGGGAAGCAGGAAACAAAGTGGCTAGCAGTGCTTGTCAACAGTTCAGTCCATTGCCCTACGTAACCCGGCTGGGAAAATGCAGTGACAAGGGCAGCGTGCACTGTACGACACCCCCCGAGCCCCTGTATCAGCCCCCGGCACCCCTTGGAACCCACTGACACACGAGGCGTCGGCCTGAGCTGAGCCCCCCAAGCCAATGCGGGCGACGGTGTCAGACTCTCTGAGCAGACGGCTCGCCTTACTCAAGGATGAATTTTATACTATATAAATATCTCAAATTTCTTCAAAAAGTGCTTATTTCGGTTCTCCCTGGTGGCGCAGGGGTCAGTCTCAGCCTATGGAGCTGTCTGCAGCCACTGCAGCAGAGTTCCATCCCCGGCCAGGGAGCTTCCCACAGGGCGCAGCAGACCCCTCCTGTCTCCCCGCTGCCCCCTCAGCAGTGGGTTTCAGTGGATCTGCCTGTTCTGCTCCCCACTCTGTCTCTGGGGAGTCCTCTCACCCCCACACCTCTGGCCTGCACCCCAGCTTGTATGCATGAATAAATCTTTTTAAAAGTGCTTATTTCACCTAATACGTAAAAACAGGATATTTTGGGTTTTTTTCACCTTTTGGCCAATAGGAAAAAAATAGTTAATTTTCATTTTTTTACTAGCAATATAAAATGTATCATTCCTGTACATCTCTTCTTTAGGAGACTTCCTGCCCATATGCGTTGTTCATTTTGGTATCGGCTTTTTAATTTTTCTTTTTTCTTTTTTTTTTTTTGTAAAACTACTGTATGACATTATCAGCCCTTGACCGTTTTCCCCGTTTGTCACCTATTTCTCAATTTCGCGGCATACTGACCTGTACAGATTTTTCATATTTACATGATCAGAACCATTCATCATTCTCTTCATGATTTTTAATTTTATTTCTTAAATTCTATGTATTATTCTCTTGAGTCTCTCTGGTTTGTGTAACGCGTTTTCATCGAGCCAGAGAAGGCGCTCAGCGCCCCATTCCCGCGGGACACTCGGGACGTTCCCCGCGCGCCCCGGCCCAGGCGAAGGGCACACGCGAGCCGCTCCGAGCGTCTCCTGGAGCAGCCCGATTCCTCGGAGGTGCCCCGCGCAGAGCCCCGCTGCCGGCGTCATGCGGACGGGGGAGCGAGCGGGGAGTCGGGTGCCGGGACTCCGACGCGGTGAGGACGAGGTGAGGACAGCGCGAGGCCTCGCCCTGGGCCTGCTGGTGGCGGCGGGACGCACCCCCAGTCTGCTGGACCTTCCCAGGCCAGGAGCGCTGGCCCCGGCGGGCGGGCGGGTGCTCGAGGCCGCAGGTGCGGGGCAGGTGCCGGGTCCTCACCGCCCACCTCTCCATCCCAGCGCCCCCCTTCGGGCTGACGCCTCTCCTGTGACCCCACTTCGCCCCACCTCCTGCCGGCTGGAGTCACCTCCCGGAGTGACCTGCCCTGACCAGGCTCTGCTCGCAGGGAAACCCCACGAGCGTTCTCGGGGCGCCTCTTGGAGGAACACGGGGTGACCGCGAGCCAGCGGCCCGAGCTCGGCCCAGGGGAGCGACAGAAAGGCCCCACCCGGTGGGGGTGGCGCTTTGGACATCTCCCCCCCAGGCCACCTGCTTGCCAGCGCCCCTCGCGCGCAGCGCTTGGAGGCAAGAATGGGGGCGAGGACCCAGAAGCCAAGCGGCAGGTCGCACCCCCAAACGCTGGAGGCTCAGGAAAACGGGCCAGGCCGCGCGGACCAGCCCCGTCAGCCGCCCGCGGGGTGCTCTCCGCCATCACCGCGTCGGTTTCTTCTTGGCGCGTCGAGGATCCGGAGCCCACTCGACGTTCTCGCGTCTCTTTTTATAGTAAAAACTGCGCTGAGCTCACGCTTAAAATAAAACCAAACTGCAAATATGCAAAGGTACAACGCTTCAACTCAGGAAACTTCCAACAAAGGGGGCTAAGGGCGAACGTGCTGCTTCTCCGGAGAGAAGTTTGGGAGGGAAACAGAGGCCTCCGCCCGCCCTGGGGGACAGAGAGCGGCGGCAGCCCCTCCCCCCAGGACGGCCTCCCCCAGGCGCCTCCCTGGGCTCCTGTCCTGGGGGCGTCCCAGCTGGAGCCCCCAGAGGAGAGGCAGGGTGGGCAGGGTGCGGCTGGGCGCAGGGTCTGGCAGGAGGCAGTGCTTGCCCCCACTGGGCAGCTGGGGTGTCCATGGGGTGTGGCACCTTCCTGTCCTGCCTCTCCAGAGGGGGTGGCTGGGCAGGGACTTGTGAAAATGCCCATGTCCACTCCGCACAGCGAGGGGCCTGTGTCCACCCTGCACAGTGAGGAGGGCCCGTGTCCCCTCCGCACAGCGAGAGAGGGGCCCGTGTCCACCCTGCACAGCAAGGAGGGCCCGTGTCCACTCCGCACAGCGAGAGAGGGGTCCATGTCCACTCCGCACAGCAAGAGAGGGGCCCGTGTCC